>JTDE01001139.1:0-10382 GCA_014338405.1 Paragonimus skrjabini miyazakii
CTGAATTGGACGCTGCAAGGCGATATTTCACTTACAACAAACAGCGAAACAGAAGTTCGTTATTTGGAGGTTGTTCAACCGAAAAAGCGATCGGTTGGGCACATGTTCGAAAAAGAGTTTGTCAAACAGTTGACGCAAGGTTGATCCGCTGTGACGGTTTGACTGCGTAATATTTCCTGTTATTCTGCGGACGACTCTAGGGTACATAGAAGTATACTAATGAAGTAGCTTGGCAGACAGATGGTATTTTTTCAGATGAGCCACGATATTGCGCCATGTGCTCGGGAATTTCACATTTGGTCTCGGTAACATACCCGTCACACTGCCCCATATGAAATTCTTCGAATGATCCAGAAGATGGACTCTCCCAGCAGTCCTGATTGAGAGATTCTCCCATGCAAACAAATTGGCAACTTAATTTAACGAGAATAATACGGTATATCTGGCCAGATGTAACATACCGAGGGACGATGAAAGTGAAACTGAGGTCTCACGCCGGTCACACTTGCCATACCACCCGGTGATCAATTCGGATGAACCCAGGAGCGTGCTTGTCGTACGCAACCGCGCGGCGGAATTCGAACCCGTCTCTTTGAACAAAGTCATGCTGTAATGGCCGGCTCTGACGAACTTTCTGGTGGGTGCTTCGTTACGGCTTCGTAGAGTTCACTGGTCTTGTCTCCAGACATAGAGGGAATGCTTTACGGGTGTAGATTTCTTAACCCGACAGATGGGCATTGAACTTACAGTAGCTAACGATGGATCAGTAATCGACCCACCGGACACCTATGTGAACATGGTTTGTCCTTCTTCCGCCATTCTGCCCAACGTTTGCTCCCACGTAGGCTGCAATCGATCATGGGCATCGAGTCAGTAAGCTGGCTAGCCAAATTGCAATTGCTAACTTTCACGTTGATGACCGATCGAGTTCGGTGGATACGCTTCAGAATCCCAGACTTATCGCGTCTGGTTCAACCGGAATGCTTCCTCGAATTGAAGCACACTGGCAGAGTGGCCCTCGGACATAATCTTTGCGCTTCTAGATATACCATCGAACGAAATGATATCCGTGTCAACATCACCGGATTTAGGTAATCGCAATCGCCAGGAGGCAGGTGAGGTCCCGTTAAGTGTGTCGTAAATGCCATAATTTGCGCTTGTTTACCGAAGAAGTCATTCACTCGTGGGGGGGGGCTTATTGACCCATATCACGTCAGTGCGCCTAGTGCTGTGCTACATCACCCCACCTGTTTTCACGGTTGGAAGGTGATCCAGTGCTTATACGGTGCGACTGTCGGATGCGATACACTCTTGGAGTGAAATAACCGAGTAGCCTTGGAAACGTGGTCACGGGACATTAAGACGACCGATACACTCGGCGTACCACGTATAATCAGACAGATGCCATCGGGCAGACGCCAGCGTGCATGTAGTCACATGTGTATTTTGATTTTTCTGAGACTAGATGTGAAGCTTTCAGCCATTTTCAAGATGTCTCGGCAGATGGCCGCATTCTCTGCCGCTTCTTCATGATAAAATATCAGGTTGCAACTCCAAGGTTACCGTCCACCTTGAGATTAGAGCTTGCGGCCGCGGCATTGACTGCCGAACTAAAAGGGTTACCCATGAGTGAACTCATGCCATCCTTTAACAACATCAAACTTTAGACGGACCTTGTCATTCTGTGGGAGTACTGAATGAAAGCAACTCGTTGCATTGTTACGTTCGTAGTTGACTTTTTTCAAGTCATCCGCGAATATAATGAGAACTGCGGATAGCGACATATTTTGTTCGAATTTAACCCGGCGAGCCCAGCTTCATGAGAAACCTTCCATGCTCGTCCTCTAGAAACGAACACGTGGCTTAATTGATGAACATTTTCCCGGTGAACTGAGAATCCATAGCTATTCAAGGAGCTTCTGAAACAGCATGATACAAAGAAGTTAGAACCGAGGGTGGTGTTGACGGTAGCTGGCGTTAGGGGTACCCGGTGGTATGTGAAACTTGTTGTACGTAATTCACACCGGCAAAACCTAACTGCGTTCAACTTCATGGCTCGTACCTTTGAAGAATCAGTCCGTTTGCGTAAAGAGTAGCCGGCCGTGAAGTTCTATGCAGAATACTCTGCGTTAAGTAGTACTGGGTCTAGCGTATGAATCTGTCGTTCGACAGAGTCAGCAATACACCTCTAGCGAGATTTGTACTCATCATTCGAAATGCAACAAGGCTAGCAAAAGTTATCATGGGATTGAATCTCACGTGTAACCTAGTCCGGTTTTCTCAGTCTTTCCGAACGTGGCTTATGATCATCAAGGGCATGGTGCGCATTTCTATATGAGGGTGAATTTATGTAGGTTTGAACAAATCGAAACCTTTCGGGGGAGAATTTCCGAAGAGTGGCCACCGGTTTGATATTTCAAGCAGCTCGTTCTTGAGACACCCACACAAATTAATTTTCCAGCGGTCTCAATACTTATACATACTCGCTGAACTATAGGCGCGACTGTTTGAGATCAGGCAAGTTCCGACAGCGTAGATTGTCTGAACTAGAACGTGGGCAGAAAAGTAACTTGAAATACACAGACGTTTACTTATGTGGGCAGATTGCCCCCATATATATTCAAAAAGATCGCACATATTTGAATTACTGAGAATAGCTCATTCCAAAGTTACAACGGATCATCAGGTAGATTGTTGAATGAAACACACGGTGCCCAATACGCTTTCCCGCATACAGCGTTACATGAATCATCATTTAAACAGTATGAATACCGAGCTCACATGAGGAAACGTGAATTCACACGGATCCCGAAAAACGAAGATGCCGCCCCTAACCGGTAGGCACAAATATTTCACGGAAACTGGTGACTCTTCGCTAGACGGTACGACTGAACTCACTAGCCTAATTGTCGGTCGGTGAAAATTAACCAGCATCGCGTGTGAGTAGTTTGGCTATTAGGCATGAACTTCAACATTAACGGGTTGAATGTCAATTGACCACCGACACTCGGAGACTGGCCGGTTAATCCACTCACCTCCATGGACTTATTCCATTCCAAATCCATCCAACTTAAATCTGCTACAGTTTCCGCTGTGCTCCGCTATTACGAACTGCGGATAACATGCCGTGTATATACGAGCAGAACGACAGTTGATTGGTATGTAGAACAATCGGTGCCCAATGCACTTTCCCCCGTACTTGGTTACATGATCTATGGATGCATAGTTCGTCAGCGTTTAATAGTTTCTGCGTTAACAGTTAAAAGGAGAGCTCGAATGCGATGTACGATCGAACAGATGTAGTCAGCGGCTGGACAGATATACAGAAGGTGCCAATGTGAAATCTTATGTGTGGATGGGCAGCTGGATCCGTATTCACATATTTCGCAAATTATTTTGTGGTTGCACAACGGTCGTTTATCGCCTTATGCCTTTCAGTCAATGTCGGTATTTCCAAACACACACGACTAAGCACTAACTGAAGTTTGTAAAAATGCACGAAACATTTAGCAGTTATGTTCATTAACATGTTTTTGTAGGAATGTTTGAAAACATAATCCGAATTGTTGTGCGATGATACTAGTTCAATCATGCGAAATGCATTTGACTGTGCATCACAGCGAACCGACGAGACGGTTGTGTTTGCTGTATATACCATATGAGCTCAACAACAAACCATGCTGCTGATATAGTCCCAACGGCAATAGGACACAGCTGGGGTTGAGACATGCTGAATAGACGCAGAACCCCGTGAAACTTCGAAACAGATATTACATGTATCGAAATACAGATATTACATCATATATTGTTCGGTACGACTGCATCATGTTTCTTAATCTTTTGTTCTTTCAACTACAAATTATTTTTTAACGATTGCGTTATGACAATCCACTCTTAGATACTGACATGTTAATCGGTGTCCTCTACCGCCTCTCCTGTGCTCCCAATAAACTCGTGTGAATTGCGGAGAAATACGGTTTACGTATGGCATGTTCATGAGCGAGATAACGGCTGACTGATCAATGGATTGCGCAATGTATCACCCACTTACCACCGAGCTGGGTTGCGTGGGCTGTAAACGCAAAATTCGTGAGTATTAGTTGGCTGCAACTTAGCAATCAACGACGCGCTGATATCACGATTGTCAGTGGTATAGATATACAGGCAGATTTATCTCACTTGTCAGGGAACCTTGATAAGTGCTCATTATAACCACAGCTGAAAATGTGTAATCAGTTTGACATACTAACTGACGCTCCATTCCCTGAGATAAGTGACTTCTCCCACCCGAATGAGAACACCCGTCTGCACGCGCAACACTGATTCACATGTTTGGCACCCCCAGTCATTTGGGTGGTAAATTCTCATTGCATGTAAACACGCTTCTGTTTATGGACGCGAGCTTCCAGTCGTCACAAAACAAACAAATACATCACAGAATATTTCTGCACCCCCCCATTCTACCGGAATTGATGTGAATGCATACACATCCTTCACGTGAAATATATCCGTAATGAACAAAAGCAATACATCCGTGAGCAACATGTTTCTTCTGCAGGAACGCACTCACGTCTTACGCCACAAATACGCTCTCCCGAAGGATTACCAGTGGTTGGTTAAATAATTGTGAAACAGAGCCATCATCGACTGGAGGTTTGATAATTTCAAACATGCTTGCAAAAGTGTCAGAACTGTGATATAATTCGTGTTAAGAGTGCAGAGAGCTCGATTTGATTAATCAACCCGAATATACTGAGTTTCACTTTCTCTATCATTTTGTTGAATTGTGGAAACCGCCATGGTGTCTAACATGAAAATAACTGCAAACTTCCCTGTACCCACACCTTGATGTTATTTTTTGTAGAACACAGCGCATTTTACTTCCACATCGTTTTGTGAATGTTTTTAACGCCATTTTTAAGGATATCAACCATCTTTCACCGATCGCATTATCAACCCGAATGGTCACGGTGATCCAAACCATCTCTATGCGCAATACATCTACGACGATGTTCCACTCGATGACCAACTTCATTTCGGTTCATCTAGCACGTTCACACACTTCTTGTTGTTGTCACTAATGATTCGGAATGAACGTTGTGAGAGAAACAGGTATTCAAGAATACCTGTTCGGTTTTTTGATCTAACTTAGACTTGACATCTGTTTGTTTGTCAGTGTGTGTGCAACGTGTATGTTGTTATCTCGCATGTGGTGATGTTTGGGTGTAAACACCTGGTCGAATGCAGACATCTGTGTGCACCGTTATATTGCAAAGGTATCAAATACAACCACAAACGTTACGAAACAGACGGGAGGTGTTATTTAGACCCTCACAGCACTGTCGAACATATTTCGGAATGTGAGAATGCAGCTCAACTATCGCTCGTGCGAATGAACACGGGGCTGATTAACATGATAAATCACTCCTCTCACCACGAATCAACCAGAATGCAATCATTCATTCTACGCTGCATGAGCTCCATTGATTTTGGTACACCACTTCTGGGGCTGCAAGGCTCGAACCTCATCGGAGCAATCTGGTGTGTGGAGAGTATTGTGACGTGTTTATCAACTTTGTTCACATTTCTGCGTAAGATATTCCCACGCTCATGCGACAGTTCGAATTCATGAACAAATGTCACAATAACAGTCGGCATTCTGTGCATCTACAGAAGGTTGTGGTGAGCTGTATATTGTTTAATCACAATTCAAATGTAAACGAATCGAATTGTGCTCACGGGCATGCATCATATGATGAATAACCATGAGTTTTAACTCAATAGTGATGTTGATTTTCGGACTCTTGTGAAACAATTTGCTAAAACAACTTCAACCAACCTGGTTGCTTCATCATCCACAAACTCATCAGCTGTCACACACAGATCTTCTGAACCAAAAGTGTATTGCATTTGAGGAAGAATGATGTGTGCATGTGAATTGCTATCTCCAGGATAATTATCGATTTGTGTTACATCGGTCACTCACCGGAAGTCGCCGTCTTCAATTCTGAATTAGAAATATCAATAAACATATACATTACATCGTGTAGGACAAATGGGCGAACACATATTTGAGAAGCTAGCGATGAGATCGAGTGGTGGTTACACTGGAGTAGTCTAGTTCGGTTGGTGCATGGTTTTACCCGCTGGGATTAAGGAAATTGATGGTTGTTAATATTTTTGAGGGTACTATATATTCGGCGATTCATCTTAGGTCAAAATTGAACAACAGCAACACTTGGTGGGCGTCAGCGCATTCAGGTAATCCTTCCGGCTTGCACACTTCCAAATGCAACACCAGACTCGAGTTTCCCCCATATTTGCGGTCAACAGTAGTGCATCTTACTCTCCGGACCAGATTCTGCACGCTGACCCTCTTGCTTGTGAATGTGTTGAATTTCTTTCACCTGGTCAACTGGAAATTTAACTGATTGACACAGCGCGTCTACGGTCGTGATTCACCCGAAACTCGTAATGCTTCCAACCTAGTACGGTTCCTCGTCACTCATAAGGCGGCAACAGAGTAGCGTCTACCATGTGCGCACGATGATGATTGCGTTTAAATGAAGATGTTCTGTTCTAATTTAGAGTGAGCGATGAAGTAATCTCCTCGATTCAATCAGCACAGTCCAGCTGGTAGAGTTCATTGTACAGTGTTCACCGATTTTCTGTTAAGCCAATGTTCATTATGCGTACATTGTACAAGACGAGATGAAGCAAATGTCGATACCAGATTGGCTTATTGTGAGCAAACCGGGTAATCGTCAGATGGCACACAATCAACCAAATTTCCCCAGTGATTGACTTTTACACGACAACGGTTGGGCGCACGATTATAACGAGAATATTAAATAAAATGCGACCAAATATAACGTGTGGACAGCTAATGCTTTTGGAGAGAACATTGTCCGCCGGTGTTAGCCTACCCACCACCCGATGTTCAGTATCAATCAATTTGTGAAGGTGCGGATCGTACGCGACGGCGCTGCGAAGAATGAAGACAGTTTAAAATGCGGAGTATGTAATGGTACATTGTATGATCACTGCTGGAACTGAAACTCTCCGATTTCCGGTTTGCAGCATCTGTTCGTCCGCCGTCTCCACCTCATGAGATATGTGTGTTCGGTGTCCTGGGACCGTCACGTCGGTTCTGTCGAATGTTCATTTAAGTTCGGTCGTCCAGTCCTTAAGTCGACGGTGTCCAGCGGTATATCGGATTGAGTGGCTGGTCCTTCATGGTTGTACAGTGCATCTCCGCGATTCCGGTGAGCATGATTTGCGTGCCGCACACATGTGGCTTCGCCAACTTTCACTTCATAGAGGACCGATCCTCTCTGTTGGACTGTCATTCCTCTCCACCATTCCAGCCATCCACGGAAGATACTTGCACGGACCGGCTCGCCGATCATGGAGTCACGTGCCCGTGCTCCGCGTCCTTGATTGCATTGTCTCTCCGTTCCTGCATTGCGTCATCTCACTCAGTTTGAATGCGGAATCATGATGTCAGAACAATCCTCAGATTTCTACTTGCTTTGCAATCTGCCGGCGACTTGCCATTCGGGACGTTCGAAATCGGGGTTGATCGGTCATTGGTCAAGAAGGTCTGTAGAGCATGACTTAGGGCACCTTTTCATCTGGCCTTCAGCAACTCTCGCTTCAAGGTTTCGACAAACCTTTCAGCTTGTCCGTTGGGCTGGGATGGTAAGTAGGAGATCGCATATGTTGGTTGCCTAGCTGTTGACAATAGTTTTCAATCATGGAAGACGTGAACTGAGATCCGTTGTCTGTGACCAACATCAATGTTGACAGAATCACTTAACAAAAATCTGTCACATTCCTCAATCTAATGCGCGGCTGACACTTGCGGTCCAATTAGTGGTTAGTTACGAGCAAAACAATGATGTATTGAAGATCAGAAAACATTGTGCATCACGCACTTACCAATGAGTTGGTTTGCTTGAGCTGTGAAATGAAGGTCCGTCAACGTTATATGGTTTTGCGGTAGCAATGAACAGCACACTGGTGTGGCATTCGTCAGCAGTAGACTCATGTCAGCAACTTCTTCTCACCTTTTAGATTGTCTTAATGATTGTATATAGCTGCGACGTCTAATAATGTGTTATTCAATTGCAACCCCGCGGACACCTCGTCTTCATAATTTTGAAATATTCACAATATGTTATTTTAAACCATAACACAACAGTAAAAACCCATTAATGGACACAGCTTTTGATTCTCACGCTGGACCATCGTGTAACCCAAGTCGTTTGGATAATACATTCTCTCCATGTGTTAACGCATTCTCTTTGAAAGATGTTAGTTCTCATTTGTGATGCAACAGGCAATCGGATCAGAAAAATTTGCCGTGAAACGAGCCATCCAATCAATCGGACTGAAGCTTCCTGTAATGCGATACATCCGAATCAGTGGAAATTTCGCTGTTCTGGCAGTAGTCGCACGAACGCGGGCACATCACCTGCGTCAGACAGGCTTATGATGAACGGTTGTTAATATTTTGGTGTATTATATCCTCTTCTAAACTGGAAAGTTGATGGAACGACTCTTGATTCACTCCAATATAGCACAATCAATTTCCTCGTCACTTCACCGTTCAAATATATCCAGTGTGCAGCGACTATAATAAATTTCATTTTTGACAGTCGCATTCACGTGTACATTTTTGATGCTTTTGGTTTTTTATCTACTCGTGTTTCTGTCCAGCCGTCTCTTTTGTATTATCTGACCCACGGATACAATCACAATTTGGTCCGTGCCTCGCCAAATATGGAGTGCTTTCTTTGTACACCATAGTTTCCAAGGTCGATAAAAATACACGAGGGTCAACGAGCTGAGTCCTTGCTTTCCACTGTTGGTCACAGACTAGGTCATAATCTGTTGGACCAATTTGAGACTTCGGCAGACATTCCAGTAAGTGTTTACAATCGCCGCCGATCGATTTTCTTCGGTATTTTGACCTTCTGGTCGATACGAGACGCCGTCTGCTAATGGATTCCAGCACTACGCTGCGCATACATGGCACGCACGCAACTGTTACAGCTTCAACGCCCATATATGCCCAAACCGCCGCTCCTAGATTAATCGTGGATCTCTTCACCGAGTTCCCGCAGCTCGTTCGCGCATCGAAACATATCGCAACAGTGACCTCTTATGTCACCTACCATATCCGTACTAAAGGACACCCCGTCTCAGCACGGCCTCGTCGGTTTGCATCTGACAATCTAAAACACGCCGGGGCAGAGTTTGAGCACATACTGGAAGTCAGAATAGTAAGTCCGTCCGAGAGACCATGAGCCTCACGGTTGCATATGGTCCCTAAAATGTCAGATGATTGGCGCCCATGCGGTGAATACAACGAGATCAACAATGCAACAGTCCCTGACAAATACCCAATCCCGCACACGCGGGATTTCACTATTAGTTTAAATAGGAAATCCATCATTCAGACAAATAGATTTCGTAAATGCTTATCACCAGATACCGGTAGCCAAAGACAATATACTCAATACCGCGGTTATAATTCCTTCCAACATTTTCGAATTCCTTCAAATGCCATTTGGTTTGAGCAACGCAGCCCCGACTTCCCAACGCTTCATACATAAAATGACTCGCGGTTTAGACTTTGTTTACTAATATCTAGATGATATTTTAGTTGCTAATTTTTCACTGAAGGAACAGTTTACGCATCTTCGCGTCCTGCTGGAGCGTTTGACCCAACACGACGTCACAGCTGATTCCACCTAGCGCGAACTCAGTAGGGCTACAATAGGATTTCTGGGACAGGAAATGTCAGCAAAGGAAGTCAGTGCACTCACGGATATGGTGAAAGCCATCCGTGATTATTCAAAGCAAAAATTCCATTAAGCAACTTCGTGGTGTTAGTGGTCTGGTCAACTACTGCTGATGTTTCATACCTCGCTATGCGCATATAATGCAGCCAATAACCGACCTTCTCCGTGGATATGAACGCAAGTTCTAGTTCACATAAGCAGCATGCACTAAGTTCGTTGAGCTCAAGGATGCGGCCGCCGACTTAGCTCTCCTTGCTCATCCCGATTTGAACGCGCCACTGTCAATCGTAACCGACGCTCCTGACACAGATGTCGACGCCGTGTTACAGCAGATCGTTGGTAAGCGGTGGCAACCTTTAGATTTCTTCTCAAAACTCTTACAACCAGCGGACTCCCGCTACAGCACGTTTGGTAGAGAGTTACTGACAATTTATTTGGACATCCGCCACTTTCAGCATTCGGTGGAAGGCAGAAGCTTCACGGTTCAAACTTATCACAAACCGTTACTTTATTCTTTGGACGCTTCATCCAACAGACATTTCCCAAGAATAGTTGGGCACATGGAATATATCT
>JTDE01001139.1:10482-121102 GCA_014338405.1 Paragonimus skrjabini miyazakii
TTAGGTGCTGAAAACACTGTCGCGTATGCTCATTCACGCGTCCATAACCTCGAAGCATCGGCTGACAATGGCATCGATTCGGCTGCCATGGCTGTCGCGCAAGCCACTGATCCTGAGATCGAGCATCTTCGACAAAAGAGCTCTCTAACAATCCAACCTGAACCTCTGAGTTCGTCAAAGGGAAGAATCCTCTGCGACAATTCCAAGGGCATACCTTGCCCTGTAGTGCCAGCGAAAAGCGTTCGATCCCCGGAGCATCCTACAATTCCCGCAACCCCAACCCTTGCTCCGTCTACCTCTAAACATAATCGTTTTGGTAGTGGGCTTGGCAAGCTGCTACGTGTTTTAGAGTATATTAACATTTTCTTACCTTCGGAAATGATGTTTTTCAATACAACATATTTACATTTGTACAAAACAAAAAACAAAACATTGATTTGACTCTCGCACCTTTGCAGTCATCAAATACGTTAACAGCCCCGCAAACAAAACGGCGTTGTTTGGGACAAGACTCATTCATTCTTGACTCTGTCAACTGTAGACAGGAGCACAAGAAGTAGAAGAAAGAAAAAGTTACCGAAGGCAGCCACATTCAAAACTGCGGGGTTAACAGAGTTGTCGGCCGTGAAATTATTTGATCGACGAGATACGTTGACACGGTGAATTATCTTTTTCCGCTCGTCTTGAGGGCATAATGATGATGTTTTCTCATTTACAGACTAGCCGAACATGGTGCGTGTATATACGACTCCCAGCTACCAATCGTACAGCAATGGGAAAAGTTACCCCCGTTTTCTCTCCTGAGATTTTAGGGTTGGGTAGCCCGCTGCAGTAGAGAAGAAACGCATCGAAGACCAAATAACAAAATAACGGCGCAGCAGCCACTTTTGACCGACCCTCCTCGGCATTGCGACGTTCTCCGTCCCTTATCATTATTATTCGTGTGCATCACCCTGTAACTATGACATTCGAGAAAGACATGATATCCGTATGTTTTCCTCCCCCTCTCAGGAGTAGCGAAGGCAAGTGTGATAATTACTAGCTCTCTGGGATGAGCTATGCAGCGACTGTAATATACGGTATTTTTGATAGTCGCATTCACGTGTGCGCTTTTGATGCTTTTGGTTTTTTATCTACTCGTGTTTCTGTCGAGCCGTCTCTTTTGTATTATCTGACCCACGGATACAATCACAAGTTGCTTCGTGCCTCGCCAAATTGGTGTGCTTTCTTTGTACAATATAATTTCCAGGGTCGATACAAATACACGAGCGTCAACGAGCTGATTCCTTATTTTTCCCAGTCGATAAGTTTTCGATAGTTCGTAAAAACTGGGTATTAATCTGTTGGACCAATACAAACAAGTGTGATACTGATTAAAGGTACACGCACTGTGAGTACGCTTGCATCTCGAAGCGTTGGAAAAAATGTTCGGGCGTGGAACATGATAAACTAGTTATCACCATTATATAACAGCCATGACTGTCATGTGGAGTTCAGGACAACGGTCGGCTCAACATGAACTGAACAATACGTGCTTCAAATGCATGATTAAACTGAAATCGTACACTATTACCACGAGCATACATCTCTCGGTGCGACTTAGTAGAATTCGTTCGGCGGTTTGGGAATTCATCCTGTGTTACCATTCAGTCAATGTTAGTGACAAATAATGAGAGTAAATTTGCAAACATTCCAGTTTTGATTTCTCATGAAGGCATTCCATTCATGTATGCAGACATATCGAAGCTATGCAACTGATTCATGCCAAGATTGTTGAAAAGCAAATTTGATTTGTCAACCCCAATTGACTGAATTCGAATTTCTCCATAATTTTGTTCAACTACGCAAATCATCGTGGTGGCAAACATGAAAATGGCACTCAGCAGCGATACATCAAACTTGGACGTTAATATATGTAAAAAGAATAGTGAGGGCAAATGCAATTTGAACATGAATGATGTGAACACGTTGCATTCACCTTGCATATCGTTTCGTATATCTGTTTGGAAACGGGACGTGAGGTACCACGAGATTGTTATTAGGTGTTAGCCGGTTTATTAGAGTTCAGTTTGGAGAAACGCAACTGGATTCATTCGAACATGACATGCAATCTGTAACTGCAAATTCCTGATGAAATGCGGATAACCAGTTTCGGAGTACTGCAAAATTATCAGTCTCATTCGCTCAGCTCCACAAGCATGAACAGTTGTAGTCATATTGGAACATACTGCAGCTTAGTCGAAATGGATAGTCTTATTCAATCGAGTTGGTATCGCAATTCGTACGAGCATATCACAGATCACAGGTTGATTGCATTAACCACCGGAATTATCAAAGATGATACAACTGAATTCTCAAAATACTCTCATGAACGAAAGTCAACCCATGCTGCATTCCATATGTTCCTACCGAGCATGTGCATACAAGGTTTGATTACCATCATTGGGAATTCGCAATGAACGTTGGGTAAAAGGCATTTTACCATGTTCCATCGAGAACAAATAATCAGCTCAAATTATTCTCGACTTATTATTTCAGTGCTCTCGTTTCTCTCTGAATGAAATAATTATGAGCAACCCACATTACTACGGGAGCAATGTGCGTGCAGAGGATGCACTGATTAATAAATTTCCAATTCTGAGGTATCTCAAACGAAGTACGTCACTTTAGAGATTTTGACTTGCATTGGAAACGAACAGTGTGTGTGTATGAGATTTGCGATCATCAGTTTAATCCTCAGTTTCTGTAATACTGGTCACTCACTGGAATCAGCCGTCTTCAATTCTGCAATGGAAACGTTAATATTTATCACATTGGTGCGAACGAATGAAAGAAGAAATGTATGAGTAGCTGTGGGTGTGAACAAAATATGATTGCACCTGAATGTTCTCATTAAATCTGGGCAACATTTGGCGCAATATGCTTACCTTTGCTCACATGTGAATATATGCATTGGTCCAACAACATGAGTCCTAATTCTGATGGCGGGCAAACAATTCAGGCGTTCCATCAGCCAGAATATACTGACACCCGAACTTTAATGTGCTTACCTCCTTACAATGATGTAATCATTTGTGTGAGCGCATATTCTGAAGAAGATTGAATTTTGATATCTGAGCCGACATTACTTTCATCACAATCTACGCGAACCATGTGGGTATGCTGAAAAATTACACACCGTATGTGAATAGGCCCGAAGTGGGCTATTCACGGTTTCGCGTTATCCGGATCTGCAGCATCATGATGATAAACATCAGATTACGCTGGCAAATTGAAGAATATACCAGCGATAAATGTTTAACGACTGTGATGTGTTTGACACTGATTTGATGACCACCTTCATTGTGATCTGTGAACTTCCATTCAAAAACTTCAGTGTAGTGATTGCAAGATTTCTCTGCAGTAGTTCAAGGGATTCCAACGTTGGAACATCCTTCACACATTTTTGTCTGTCTGCACTGAAAAGCGCATTGACACATCGTAGGAAGTATGCCATTTTTATTTTGATAAACAGTTGTATTCATGCATTGTCAACTCAACACGGGTGCCAAGTCCAGCTCGCCAGACTCAGGTGGTGTATGTCGCACACCCTGATTACACGCGCACATCACCCAGCTCTTGGCACTTAACTGTGAGAGGTCACAAACACTGTTGAACCGATCAGTCAACAGGCCCACTTACACGTGTTCACGTTTCCATAGCTTTGAAACGGGAATGACACAACACGTCATAACGGACTCGGCGACTCGAGCCGAACGGTACACGGTCGCACCGAGAGGATCTTGTCTGCGAAGATTGCCCAGCTTGACACAAATAGGAATTGCAAGTCAAGTGTTAGTCTCACCTACGTTACACACCGCAAGCCTTCACCTGTTTAGTCAGTGTTATGCACCGGTAATTTTCATCATTCTATAAGGAAAACGACAAACCCAAACACTGTTATCTAGTTCCATATTCGCTAGTCTATGGTACACTGCTGTCTTCGAGTTATTTATGTTCATTTTGATAAGCGCTAATACCTTTCGGTTATGAGCTGCTTTAGAAACAGTGGGTGCTTGTTGACGATATCTGAACTGAATCACCAGTTTGAGCGCAATTGCCTGAACACCGTTGTGCGTGTTGTTTACAACGCAGGAGAAGTTCATGAAAGTATCTGAGTCTACCATAAGCGCTGATCACCAACATGCATGGATTTATGAAGACAGAAAATTTCGATTCCTGATAACGTTTATATCCAACTCATCGCACGGTCAATCCAGGGCCGAAACAACTTACAACAGGCCTAGCGCTTACGCGAGAATTCGCATCATATATATCTTGTGTGTCGACCGTCGTCAAAACGGTAAGTAAACGTCATCAGTGTGCAGTACGTGGTTACTATCACCATATGCCGAAATGAAGTCAATAAGTATAACTATCATTAGAGGGACGACGCGTTGTTCCGAGCAAGGTTGGACAAGGCTCTGATTGCCCGTTGTCAAACCACACTGCCATGTAATGCACAGTCCGTGTGCAGTGTTCACAGCTTGTATGAGGAGGGCGACATCATTCTGTGATGGACGCAGACGCGACGACTTCTGAGTCTGAACTCAACGTGAAGGTGTGAATTTGTGAATCAACTCATTTGCTTTTTACAGGGATTCATTTTGTCTGGCTGCTCGTCATTGCAATGGAAGAAAATGCAACAGTTAAATCGTGTGCCAAGATTGACAAGAGATTCACTATCCGAGATGTTCCGGTTAACGGGTGGGAACCCATGTTTGAGGGAAATACGTTAATCGATTTTCTCACTTCCTCAATGTGTCAATCTTCTTTTTGGTAGAATACAAATTCAGCTTACTGATAGGCTGCGATGGTATTGATGGACATTCGGTGATGTGTCGGCAGGTATGGCCATAATTGAGTCTCTAGCTGTGAAGATATTGTTGGTTTGGACGTTGCATGGCCATATGTCACTTTCAACAAACAGAGAAACAGAATTCCGTTGCTTGGAGGATGTTCAACCGAACAAACGATCGGTTCAGCTCATGTTCGACAGAGAGCTTGTCAAACTCGAGTTTTATGCTGAGGCAGCCAAGTGAGCTGCACGAGGTAGCCCAACGAACTTTACATTTAACAGCAACGCTCGAGAACAGTTGGTGCAATGTTGATCCGCTGTGATGGTCTCACAGTGTAACTTTTCGGTTAATTTACAGTTGACTCGAAGACACAGATGTATTACTACTGAGCAGCTTCGCATATTTATGAATTATTTTATGTGAGATCTTACAATGTATGTCCGGGCTTCGGCCGGGTTCGATCCGAAGACAGATTCACACCATCCCTCAATACGGCAAGCGCTCTACCAGCTGAGCTACAGAACCATGCCAAGGGTTTGTAAGTTTCACCTTTGGGCTCTGTAACACATCCGTCCCACTGCCTCATTTAAAATCCAGGAAGCTGCAAGTCGTACACAACGGCGCGGCGAAATGCTAGATTTCTCTTTGAACAAAATCATGCTGCAATGGTCGACTCTGACAAACATCCTGATGCGTGTTTTGCTGCGGCTTTGTAGAGCTAACTGGTCTTGTCTTCAGACATGCTTTACAGGTGGAGTTTCTTTAACCAGATAGATGGGCGTCGAATCCCCATTGGCTAACGATAGATCAGTGTTCGGCCCGCTTCTAAATATACCATCGAACAAAATGATATCCGTGTCAACATCACAGGACAGGTGATCGCAATCGCCAGAAGGCAGTTGAAATTCAGTGGGGTGTATTTTGTATGTCATATTTCACGCGTGTTTACCGGAGAAGTCATTCACTCGGAGGGTATTACTGGTCTATATCACGTCAGTGTGCGTAGCGCTGTGGTTCATCGCCTCAGTTGTTTGCCACGGTTGGAAGTTGACCAAGTGTTTTTACGGTTTTAATATGGGATGGGATACAGTCTTAAAGTGAGAGCACCGAGTAGACTTGGGAACTAGGTCACATGGCATAAAAACCACCGACACACTCGTCGTATCACGTTCAATCAGACAGATGCCATCAGGCGAACGCCAGCGTGCATGTAGTCACATGTAAAGTATTATGTTTCTGTGACTACCCATAAAGCTGTTGGACATTTTCAAGATGTTTGAACAGAAGGCCGCGTTTGCAGTTTACTAGTTTCAAGACATCCGGGTATATAATCGGAAATTTGAAGGGCGACACCTTCCATCCGAATTGAACCCGGCGAGCCCAGCTGCATGAGAAACCTTCCATGCTTGTTCTCTTGGATTAAACACGTGTCTGAACTGACAAACATTTCCCTGGTGACCCGAAAATTCAGAGTCACCCGAGAAACCCCTGAAACAGCTTCACACAAGGGAGTTAGAAACAAGGGTGGTGTTGACAGTAGCTAGCGTTAGTAGCACCCAGCGGTACGTTACACTTGGTGTACGTGATTCACACCGACACACCCTACTGCGTGCGATATCATGGCTCACAGGTTTGGAGAAACACTTCGTTTGCATAAAGAGTATTCGACCGTGTTGCACTTTACTGGATACTTTGCGTAAAGTAGAAGTGGGTCTAGCTCGTGGATCTGTCGTTCGACAGAAGCAGCAAATCGCCTCTAGAGAGATCTTTACAGATCCTTCTAATGGCAGACGCGGTATGCAGGACTGATTGCAGCTTGTCAAAATGAAGAACGATTTAGTTCTCAGTTGGAGGATTTCATTTTGTTTATCACCTGATTCTTGATTGCTTATATGACAGAAATATGGGGTTGATACGTACATGGCTATCGAATGCTATATGTGATTGAAGCTCACGTGTAAACTAGTCCAGTTCTATCATCCTTCCGGAACAGGGTTCATGAGTATCAAAGGCATAATGCGTAGTTTTATATGAGGGTGAACTTGTGCATGTGCAAACAAATCGACACCCATTGGGGAAGAATCCTTGAAGAGTGGCCATCGGTTCGATATTTTGAGTAGCTCGTAATTGAGAAACTCACCCGAAACGATTTTACAGCAATCTCACAATCTATAGATACTCGCTGAATTACAGATGCCACTGTTTGAGATAAGGTGAATTCCTACAGCGTAAGTTCTCCGAATTCGGGCACGTGCACAAAAATCAACTTGAAATAGAGAGACGTCTGCTCAAGTGAGCAAATTTCAACACGTATATCTACATAAGATCCATCGATGTGTACTGCTGGTAGTAGCTCGTCCCAAATTCATTGAATATTATGAAATAGTTGTCATGTCATTCTTTGTCGGCGTCAGTCGGAGTAGTTTCGGTGGATGAAATAGAACTCATCACCACTGGAAACTACAAATATGCGCTTCGGTTTCCTTTTATCTTGTTTCTCATTAGTCATCAATTCGTGAGTGGAAAATATGGACTTGGTTGACCATAGACACATCGTGTCTGTTTCCTATCGACAGGACTCGCCTAATACTCTACATACATTTCGTTACTACTTATTAGAACAACAAATGCAGATCGCAAAATTTCACTTGTTAGAGTATCACAATAAGTGAACATATGCACTCAGATTGACATAGTCACTGACGTTTCATTCAAAAAGATGGGCGACCTGTCCCACACAAATAATAACATCCATCAGCACGTGCAACATTAATTCACACGTTTGGCATCCGCAGTTGTTTGGATGGTAACTTCTCACCCCATGTAAACAAGCTCCCAGTAGACACGGGACAAACAAATACATCGTAGAATATTTCTGCACTTCCGCCGTTCTACCGGTATTCATGTGAACGCATACTCATCCTTCAATTTGAATATATATGCGATGAAAGATTGCGAAGCATCCGTGGACAACATGTTTGCTCTGTAAAACGCACTTACGTCTCACCCCGCAGATACGCTCTCCCGAAGGATTATCAGTGGTTGGTTATAGTAATTTTGAAACAGAGCCATTATCGACTAGTAGTGTCTCAATTTCACACATGGTTGCAAACCTGTGAGAACTGCCTTATAGTTCGCGATAAGAATGCAGAAAATTCGATATGATCAATCAGCCCGAATAAATTGAATTCCACATTCTCTATAGTTTTGCTGAATTATGGAGACCGTCCTGTTGACGAAGCTGAAAACAACTCTACACTTCACCAAATCCACAATTTGGTTTTGATTTTCCTGAAAGCATATGTTTATTGCACACGCATTTTTGGAACATAATACATTCAGATTAATGTTGATTTATAGACTCCTGTTAAACAATTTGCTCAAACAACTTCAAGCAGCCTAGTTGCTTTACCATCCGCAAACTCAGTAACTGTCACATGCAGCCGTTCTGAATCAAAAGTGTATCGCATTTGTGAAAGAATGATGTGCGTATATAAATTGCCATCTCCAGTATAATTCTCAATTTGTGTTACATCGGTCACTCACCGGAAGCTGCCGTATTCAATTCTGGAGTGAGAATTTCAATATAAATATCACATTGTTATGAATAAATGAACAAACATATATTTGGAAAGCGATCGATGAGAACGAGCGATGGTTGAATTGATGTAGTCCAGTTCCGTTGATGCATGGTGTTGCCAGCTGGGTTTGATGAATAGGCCATTAGGAGTCCTCTATGTTCAATTTTCGCGGACAGTTTATTTGCCCATAAGGAGAGCAAAATGGATCGACATATTGCAGTGAGCACGGTTTATCGAAGCTATGTGGACGACATTATCATGACCGTCGAGAGTAAACACCGGATCGATACGTGCACAAAGGAACTGAATTGCAGTCACGCGGTATGATAGTTTTGTCCTAGTTGAACAATAACGGGTTTATTAAGGACCTCATTCGTTCCACCTAGGGAACGTTCTACAGCTGACACAAAGTATGGAGAGTGTCACCTATATCTGAGTGGTGGATAGGCAGCTGCAAGCCAGGATAGCGCAGTATTTGCCAAGCGAGCTAGAGGCAAATGTAGAACATGCGAGATGAGGATGCTGCTGGATAAGTCGACGGTACATACAACTCGCCTGTTCTCCTGTGACAGAATTTTAACGAGAAATGCTGATTTTCTGTGGATTTCAAACAGCCGAATGTGAAGAAATAGGACACGACTGCGCGAAGCCAGTCTGTCGCTGACAAGTTTGATAAGTTGCGACTGGCGGAGTTGTTCAAATGTTATACATCAATGAAGGGCGTTACCATTAGACATCTTATACTGGATTGTTCTAAGACCACAAGTGAAAAGATAATTACAAGGATGAAGGCTGAAGCTTTGGGGAACCAGTTATTTTGGAGACGAATCAATCCATTTGGTAGGCCCATATTAACAACCGTTCACTCGACAAAATGGCCGACTGCAATAATAGCACCATTAAAAGCTGTAGGGATTACACCAATAATTATTGAGGACCACCAGTATTCCTTGAACAAAAGCCTACAACAACTGTACCAGCGTTCTTCACACAGTCATCGTTTGCAAAATTTACGAGTTTAAAGCACTGCTAGCCTATGGCGCATAATGACCAAGCATTCCCAAGAAGTCAAGGAGAATAGTAACCGGAAAATGAGTTTTCGTCACCAGTGAGTATAGCAGCATAAAATGTTTTGTTCGATACGCACAGTTCCGCAATCCAAGACTGAGTCCATCGTTTTCATTCTCCTTCTAAGGCCGATGGTGGTTTGGGACGGTAACAGAAAGGACGACACAACAGGTACACTGCTGTTTGCGTATTATTTATAGGTATGTTGATACTCGCTATTACTTTCTGGTTGTGAGCTCCATTCTCACCAGTAGATATCCGTTGACGATATCGAAACTGAACCACCAGTTTGAGCAAAATTGTCTGAACACCGTTGTGCGTTTCGTCTGTGGAGAAGTTGAGAGAAATATCCGAATCTAACGTACACGCTGATCAGCAGCTTTTTTTCAACGATGACAAGAGTAAAAATAAGGTCGTCCGCCGAAGATACTTGCTTTACCACCCGGTGTTTCGTCCGAATGAACCCATGAGGGTGCAAGTCGTGAGCAATGGTACGATGAAATGCGAAGCACCTCATTGAACAAAGTCGTGCCGCATTGGCTGGTTCTGACGAAATTCCTGACGCGTGGTTTGTTGCGGCTTCGTAGAGTTTACTGGCCTCGACTTCAGACATAGAGAGAATGCTTTACTGGTGGAGGTCATTTAACCCGAAAGATGTGCATTGAACTTCCATTGCCTAACGATTAATCAATGTTCGGCCCGCTGGACAGGTATGGGAACAGGGTCCTTCCTTCTTCTACCGTTCCGCCCACGAAGGCTGCAATCAACTATGGGCACCGATTCAGTGATCTGGTCAATCAAATTGCAGATGAGAATTTTCACGTTGATGACTGAGATCGATGTATACACCTCAGAATGCCAGACGTATCGCGTCTGGTTCACGTGGAATGCCCTCTTGAATGGATTTACACTGGCAGACTGGACCTTGGGCAGTCTGTGCGCTTTAAGATATACCATCGAACGAAATGATATCCGTGTCAACATCACCGAACATAGGAGATCGCCGGGAGGCAGTGGAAGTCTCGTAGGGTGTGTCGTACATGCCATATTTTGCGTGTGTTTACCGAAAAAGTCACTCACTCGGCGGGGCTTACTGGCCTATATCACGTCAGTGCGCTTAGTGCTGTGGTTCAAAGCCTCATTCGTTTGTCGCGGTTGAAAGGTGATCTTGTGATTTTACTTGCTTAATACCAACCGCGACTGTTCAAACTCGGGCGTGATCCCACAACATAGATTCCCCAAATTCGAGCGTGTGCAGAAAATTTAATGGAAACACGCTTACCCCCTCTCATGTGGGCAAATTGCATCACGCTTATTCACGCAAGATCCACGGATGTGAACTGTTGGGTGTAGCTCGTTCCATTTGTATTACAGATTATCAAATACTTGTCGTGTAGTTATAAATCGGTGCCAGTCGGAGCGTACTCAGTGGCTGAAGTTAAACGCATAAACACTGGACATTCCCGTTATGTGCTTCGGTTTCGTTTTATTCTGTTTCTCATCCACTATCATTTGGTAAGTAGAAAAGTTTAACAGGGATCATTACAGGCACACTGTGTCTGTGTCCGTTAACCAATTCAACTCAAATTTGCCAAAGTTGTGGCTGTGCTCCACCCTATGAATTGCGGACCACGGACCGCGCATATCCGACCAAAACGGCAGTTCCTTGGTGAATGGAATACACGGTGCCAAATGCAATAACCACTGAACGATTGCGTTTTGATAATCTACTCTCGGATACTGACAAGTTAATCGGTATCCTCTACTTTTTCACCTGTCCTCCCGGTACACGCAGCAAAATACTCTCACATTTTCCGAGGTACTACTCTCGTGTGGATTGCAGACAGATGCGGTCTACGTACGGCATTTTCACGAGCGATATAATGGCTGATTGATGAATGGATTGCGCGATGTATCATCCACTTACTACCGAGCTAATTTGCATGAGCTGTGAATGCAAAATTCGTGAGTATTGGTTGGCTGCACGTTAGCAATGGACGATGCGCTGATATCACGATTGTCAATGGTGGAGACATACAGGCAGATTCATATCACTTGCTGGGGTATCCCGATAAGTGTTTATTGCAAACACATCTGAAAACGTGCACACCGTTTGACATAGTAACTGACGTTTCCTCCACAGACATGGCAAATTCTCACGCCATGTAAACACACTTCCGCTCATAGACACGAGCTCCCAGTTGTCACGGAACAAACAAATACATTACAGAATGTTTCTGCACTCCCGATCGGATCAGCGCGCCTCATCTTGGCGTCTGTTGAGCTTGGACTGCCGGACGTGGTAATGAATCTTTTAATGGTCAACGGATTGAACGATATTTACAGCACATTGCTATGCTCGAAGATTGTTGGTTCATGTTTTGCTAAAGTTGACGGTCTGAGAGTTAGAGCAAACCGGGCAATCGTCAGATGGCACACAATCAACAGAATGTCCTCAGTGATTGTCTTCCTCACGACAACGAACAAGCGCATTATCATAGCGAGGACATCAAGGCACATGCGGCCAAAAATTACGTGTCCGGAGCTGATGCAGTTTTAGTGGAGATTGTCCGCCGGTGTTAACCCACCCCACACCCGAAGTTCCGTCCGAATGAACTTGTGAAGGTGCGAATCGTACACGACGGTGCGGCAAAATATGGATACAATTTGAAAAGTGGACCATGATCATTGCTCGAACTGAAACTATCCGGTTTCTATGAGATGACATGTGATCTAACGGGATATCCCTCCCTACCTCGATATTTGAATTAGAACATCCACTCTACGCGTGAACAATAAATGTGCAATTCCAATTTCACCGGATACGTTTCACACAGATCGATAAAGTGGTCGTTGAAAGTCCTTTACGTCTAATCTTTGCGGAAGGTTTACTTGCCCATATGGAGGAAAACTTTGTCAACATATTACAGCGAGCGCGGTGTATCGAATATATGTGGACGACATTATCATGGTCGCCGAGAGTAAACATCAGATCGACACGTGAGTGAAAGCAGTGGATTGTAGTCACGCGAACGCACGATTTACGATGGAGTTGGAACAGCATAACTGCTTGTCGTTTATGGATATACTGATCCAACGCGGATCTGTTGGCACAGTGAGACGGTCCATCTGTAGAAAGTCTATATTGAAAGGGCAGTACTTGCGGTATGGCAGCTTGGTCATAGTTAAGCACAGACGGGTTAAGTAAGGACCATATTCGATCCAGCTAGGGAACGTTCTGCAGCTGACGCAGACAACGGAGAGTTCCACCTATATCTGAGTGATGTAGCGGCAGCTGCAGCATTCGTCTTAGTCCGCCAGAGGATGGAGAAGCTTAAAGTTTATCCTGGGGTAGAATTTCAACGAGGACTACTGATTTCTGTGCAGTTTGAACAGCGAAACGAGACAAAAGAGAACACGGCTGCGCGGAACCCGTCCGCCGCTGACGTGTTTGATAATTTGGGTCTGGTGAAATCATTTTCATTGTTGGACGTTAGTGAACGACGTTAATATTTTACTGCTCATATTGGACTGTTCTAAGGTCGCAGGTGGAATGCGAATATCAAATGTAAAGGGTGAAGCTTCAGGGGATCAGTCCATCTTAAGAGACAAATCATTCCATTTGGCTCACGAGGACTATTGCGCAAAGAGTTACAAAATATATGTGGACGTGACGTATTAACAACGTATAACAACGTATAACGTATTACAACTCCAATGGAAACATCCTTGGAATCTGATGAGATCACACCGATAATTTGTGTGTACTACCGGTTCCCGTTGTAGACACGCCTACATCAACGTGTCTACACCAGAGGAAACCCCGAGGATGTAAGGTTTATTTTGTCAGGTTATGAGGTTCGTCGAACCCCATATGAAGTTTGCTTATCTACATATAGCGCTTGATCATATATCACTCAAATTTCCTTTGATTACTACATCCTGCGGAACGTGAAGCTTTGACGGCCTGCCCCCACTGCAAACCGAACAGAGAAACTATTACGACAACCCCGCCAATGCAGTCGATCGTAACGAAGTAGGCCGCGCACACTTGGAGTACAGAAATTTTTGGTCCGCTGCGAACAAGTTCAGATGGAACTCGTAAAATAGATGCTGGGATTCGTTTATTCACACGAAGAAAGAAAGCCATTTCAACCGCAGATCAAAGGAACGGGAAGATTCCACACATTCTAATGAACAATTCCCTGGCTCGTTTTGGTGTATCGTACATAGTTATTAATGATCAGAGCCCGTGTTTTGAGAGACGGCATTTCAGAACATGCGGAGCAATTGTGGGATGCAGCGAATGAAAACTTCGCCTTACCATCAACAAACGAACGGATTGACGAAGCAGCTCAATCGTACAATAAAGGAATGGCTGATTATCAGAGGCAGTAACTGGGAGGAGGGACAACCGGCTGCTTTGTTTGGATATTGCACGATGAAGCACTTAACGACTGAGAGTTTCCTGGTTGAGCTCCCATACGGTAGGAAGCCAATGATCGTCTCCATGCATATCTGCATGTCCTAGGACACAGAGAAGCAACTATTGCTGCAAGAACGAGAAAATCTGAAACATAGTGCTTTTGAATGGACAATAGGAAGACGGCGCCGAAATAAACGTATTTATGACGTGAAGCGCAACACACACACACAAATAGCGTCTGTCTAGGATCGAAGACCAGGTGAAGCCCTGGTGCAGGAAAATTCCAAAAGTCAGATGTAAAAACCTACAAGGGGCAGATTACGGACGGCGTGGGCTACCGGATGAGTCATTCCACGAGTAGATCGGACCAACGGCGAGACATGGCAGTTAAACTAAGATGGACGAATCAATGGGAGAGGCGATTATTTCAACGCTGAAACGAATATCCAGACACACAGTGGATAGATGGAAGACAATAGGAGTGAGCGGATGAGCCATCGCTCAACGAAATAGGACAAATGGACGGAGATTGGCAAGCAAAACACCTGCCAACAGAATGCGCTGATCACATACATGAAGCGGGTAGAAGTGCACACGACGTGTGAGCGGAAACCGGTTAGTGTTTTGGACTGGACTTATGATTCAAATACACAGGCGCGCGTGTGACCTGGTAATTAGTGAGTTGGAAAATAAGAACTGTGCTTCATTGTTAGCCCTTTTCTCTACAATAAGACAGCAACAGAATTGCGTCAACCACGTACGCCCAGCTAAAATTTCGACTCGTGCATCCCTTTTGCTCAAGTCTAAGGACGATAAATACACGGATTTATTCACGAAAGATGGTGTTCTGTACTGGTTGTGAAAGCGGATTGCGCAGGACACCAGTTCACCGTGGAAAGTGCATTAGAGAAAAAGACATATCACGCTGGATGATAATGTTACCGAAGAAACAAACAGTGCATACAACTCGCCCGTTCCCCTGATGTAGAATTCCAACGTGAGTACTGGTTGATGATGATTTTGAACAACCGAATAAGGCAGAACAGGACACAATAGCGCCAATACTTTCCGCAGCTGATGTATGATAGTTTGCAATTTTAAATCTTGTTCACAGTTCTGGATTCTAACTACGCAGAATAACAAGTGGTAATCACACCGGCTGTTCGAGGGAAAACCACAATCGCGGTGGTTGACGAACAATACTAAATTAAGCGCATGCCGGTCAGCTTATTCAGATCACCGTTCACATTCGGACGCATTCCGGTTCTTATGATAAAACAGACTGGATATCGTGGTGTTATATGGAGGTGCTATTGTGATTCACAGTAACACAGAGTGTGAACATGATGCCCACCTGGATGTTGTATTAAAACGAGTTGAGAATTCGGGACTAGAGTCTAATGCCGAACTGAGACAACCAGAATGAGCATTGCTGGTGGTACTGGCACTCATTTTGGGCAGAAAAAAATGTGACTTGTTTAATAACCTTGTTAGCATTTCTGCGCATGATATTTGCACACTCTTGTGACAGTTCAAATTCGTTACCAAACGTCACAATAAAGGCCAACATCCTGCGCATCTACAGAGAGTTGTACTGAGCTGTGAAATTGTCCAATTACAAAACAGATATATCCAAATCGAACTGTGTTCACGAGTACGAGAGACATGTTGAACAACCACAAGTGTAAATTCAGCAGCAACATTGATATACAGAAACCTGTGGAGTGGTTCTCTCTACATACTCCGAGCAATACATTTAATTGACCGTCTATGACCTATTCAGTCATCCTGATAGGCGAATCCGTGAGCGTCACTTGCAGTGTTTTCGTGCGGAGCTGATCAAAATCAAACTCCGGGTAAATTAAAACATATCACATGTTGTTTAAGGTGTTAGATTTACTATCTGGATACTGGCAGGTGGCAATCAAACCCACGAATACTTCGAAGACCCCATTTGATATGAGTCAATATCATATAAATTCGAGCGCACGTCGTTTGTCTCATCTAGGACACTGTGTCACTTGGACACAGATTGAGTCAAGGTGAAACCAGACTCCTGCCAGGATATTGTGTACACTTAGAGGTCTTGGATCCAAAGTCAAAGCGCACATGAGGAATATTGTTCTCTGTCGAGAAAAAGCCACCACGGTCGGCTTGCAGAAACATGTTACGTCATTACATCACCGTTGTATCAACTCCTTTGGGAACGCAAGCAATTTGGGTAGACCGAGGTTACTCAAAGAGTGTGTATGCTAGTGAAACAAACGATGAAGTAGCAAAGACTAATACTGAGAGGTTCGAATACAAAAGGAACTGTCACCAAAGAAACAGATTCAAATGCCCGTGGCATAGGAGCAGTAGTCGAGCGAAAGGTATTTGATATTGTATCACCTAAGCGCTTGCCGAGCAAAATGCCATCCCCTGGCATACAAGTAACTTAGTACACATGGATTTCGTCATATTTTGATGAGCGAACCCGAACTGTCAAAATAAAAGACCATTGCTCAAAACCAAGAACAATGACCAGTGAGGTGATTCAATGAAGCGTTCTGGGACCGTTGCTTTATCTCGCGTATATAAGTGACGTACGCGGTGTTACTGAACATGGCAAACCCTTCCTCTTTGCTGACGATATAAAAATCGTTTACACATTCCGAATTCCCAGCAACCCCGCCTTCGTTCACAAAATATACGACCGGAGCGAGAACATTCGGAATCGTGGCGTAAAACATGGCTCATGACTTTCTCAGCAAACAGATCGAGCATTGGTATTTATACTTGTCAAATACCCAATGGTTAGGTTTAACAAGATGGTAATCATGTTGACATCGTCACATCTGTTGGAGTTCTAGAGAAAAGGTGTTCAAACCCCTTCAACTTCTCTGAAAAGTACGCATACAAGTTGCAAAAAGTAGAAAAGCAGTAGCCTGCATCAAACAAGACATTCAGTCTACCGGAAGCTAAGTTGACTCTTCACGAAACGTGTGCTCGACTTCCACTTGATTACTGCACTTTAATCTGCCGCCCGTGCGCGAGTCTGATGAGGTCTTTTTAGAAAATTTCTAGCGTTCACATACCAAAGGCTTATTAGAATATCCATCCTCACTCACCTATAGTGAACGTTGCCAAACATTTGATATTGATCCATTTTGGTAACGAAGACCACATTTGCATCTCACACTGTGTGTAAGGTAACGGATACACTCGAAAGCCACCACTACGGCGTTTGCCGATCATATCCAACACAGCTCCCCATATGATCAAAAAATTAGGAGTTCCACTTTGCAATACCCTGTTAACTCAGGAAAATATACCAGCCAACGTCTTCATCATAAAATATACAGGTATTTGTGATAGATTTCCGTATCACGTCCGTGCCAGTAACAACATTCCGTCTTTTAAAGATGGTTTTGTCAGCTATCCTACATCATTAAGCATAATGTCTATTTTCAAATCTTCTTTATCTTCTGATGACTTCTTTGAATGTGGTTTGGAGAAAATTTAGCCATCAGCAGCATATAACGTTTGTACCCGCTCCAACTATCAGAGGCCCATTTAAAACAGCTAGCATGAAGCAGTTCAGTGTGTCTTCACCGTTTGCTCACACTCCCATCTAGCGCTTGATTCATTGCGTACTCAAGAACCCGCATCGTTTTATTCATGTGAATCACTGTGCACGTATTACTCAAAATGTTGAACAATATGAAACTGAAGCCTACAGTTAATTTTAGTAGGACAACCTCATACAGAGTTGTACTTAAACCAAAACAAAGGAAAATCAAACGGGATTACAACTCACATGTGAGCGTTTTCCACATATTATATGGATGCCCATTCTTAATATATTACGAATACTGCGTACTAGTTGGGAGAAATCGAGTACCTAGGCGAGCATTTGCACAGCAAAACCATTTTTTGGCCAGCCCCCATATTGCCCCCATGGGTTCCATTCGGAGCTAATCGGTCAAAGCCCATTTTACCCACCGTCAGCCCACAAAAAACCCCTGAGGTTCCTTAGTGGACTATATGAAGGGTGCTATTTGGGTAACCTGTTCACTTTGGTAAACACTCGGGCTGATATCAACGTTTGCCAATGTTGACGGTTTACTTCGTTGGTATATGAAAACTCTCCAAAGAAAACTGTAGGGAGGAAATACTCCAAGGTTAGCCTTACATAATCACACTGATACCCCAATTAAATATTTTGCCGTACGGCACAAAGGAGACGTCTCCCTGCCTCAGGCACTCCCTGTCAACAACTAGTAACCTTTCCGTGCTACGAAATATCGATTCTCACTTAAACATATACCCAATGGAACAAAATCACGTTGGAAATTCGTTCGATAATCATCCAATAAGTAGCTGCCCAGTCAGCACACAACTACACTAAAGTGTCTCATAAGTGTCACATGAGGGCAGTTGTTGTAACGGTCGCTGCAATTCAATGTAACTTGTCACTGGATCAATTCTCTATTGTTCGTTTTACTTCTACCTGTTTCTTATTATAAAGCGATTCAGTATATTCCAGTTCATTGTGCTATTTCATTATGTTGTTTTAACGTCTTTCGGCGGCAACTCGAAATCTGCTTTACAAATTGCGCGCAATCGTTCATAGTGTGCATTGCTGCGCTTCCTCGAGGCTGTTACAAATCACAATATCCAGACGTGTCAAGTGAGCACTTAAGCCTGACTTTCCGTTGCTTTTTAAACGTAACGTGGCTTCACCGAGTCCCACCTTAGGCGGTTAGTACGTATCTTAAATAATCACCTTCGTGAGGGTTCCATGTTTGTAGATTGTCCTGCGCCTGTTTTTGAAGAACCGGTCATTCATTTGCACGTCGCCCTTTCATGGTAAGGTATCCAACGTTGTCACTTACACTACTGCCGTACTGCCCGTAGCGTGTGCAACAACAATAAGATGGCCAGATCGGATTTATCGGACCATCTCAAGAATGACGAGGATTTTAGATCACGCCGTAAGTCTTAACCTCATGTAGGACAATCGGTGTTTGAGTCTTTAGACCTTGATATGGTTTATGCATTCCCCTTAAACTATATGCACGTAGTATATTTTGGCATCACTAAACAATCAATCTATTCGTGACGCGCTGCTCCAGTTGCCTCCGCTGGACGTTCGTTGCAAACGTTGATAAAGGTGGTTAACAAACTTCTGTGTGCATTTAAACCCAATTAGATCGTTGAGTTTTCTCCGTAGGTGCCGAAATTGGGATGGCTGAGCGGTGGAAAGTCACTGAGTTACGTCAGTTTCTACTTTATTCAGGACCGGTGGCCAGGAAGGGGGTCCTAAATGATCTGCAGTACGTGAATTTTTTTAATCTTTTCATCTGCATTTGTGCATCATGCATTCCATTATATGCGTTCTATTACGCCAGGTTCGTTGACCCAATGTTGACGAATATTGTACAACAGTTTGCAGACATCTACGGAGCACACCACTTGATTTACAACTTCCATGGAGTGATCCATAATGTCGACGATGAGACTGGTCGTGTGCCTTTGGATTCGTATTCAGCTTTCCCATTCGACTGGTACATACCAGGACACTCATCTTTTTTTGCCAACGGAACAGATTTTTCTTCAGTTATCACAGGAAAGGAAGTCGAATGAATCACCGGTAGCAAGCGAAATATATGATGCTTACTGCGCAACTGTTGGGCCTTCTCCTTCCAAGTACACCTTCATCAATCTGAATCTTATATCTTATAGCAACATTTCACCAGACAACGCAGTGTTTATCAAAGGACAACCAGAATTGATAGCTTTCATCGACGGGGACTTATTTCTGGTCCGTTCATACGGTGGGATGGAAAACAGCTTTGACAAAGGTATACCTTCTATAAACACTCCCATTTTTAAGTGTACTGGCCAGTCATGTCATTCGAAGTGGCAAGATAATTCTGAAATTGAACGCAGCTACATTGCGATGGACTGTGACGGTTGTGTCACTGTTTACCCCATTTTACATTCTGTTGTAATGAAATACAATTGCAAACAATGACTTCATTTTACTCATTTCTCTTATGATGAATACAATTATTAATGACATCCATTTTCAGATGTATGAAGTAGTAGAGTGTGGTGACAAATTAATTGGTATTGCGCAAACCTCCCGGTTCACCGACACGAGGAAAGTGCGATGGCCTGGCTTGCCCGGCAAAAAGCATAACTCACTGTTGGCTCGTGAGTGGCCGGCGCCGAGAAGTTCCAAGCTGTACGACGTGAAAGTTCACGAAATATGTGATAAGAGTGATCCTTTCAAAAGCGTTTTATTCATCATACACGATACACCCTTTGCCTTTCATTGTGAAGCACTGCTGGAAGAATTAGCAAAACTTCTGCCATCGGATGCGATTCTGCTGCATATAGATGACGGTCGTCGGAAAGTGTACGTTTATGTCATTTCCTAAATATCGACCACAGCAAACAGGCAATCATGCCCGATTTTAAGCTGGAACATTACCTTCCGCGTTTGAAGACTGCATTCACTGCAGGAATGTATTATGAGGAGCCTCCAACAAAAACGCTTCGACACAGATACCCCACAACTTTGTCAAACACTGCGAGACCTCATCAGCTTCCACCGGTGCAACGTGTTTTTCATTAATTAGGTCAAGATGATTGCGCTTGTTTAATGACAACATATGTCAGTTCCCCTACGTCAATGATGGAATGTCCGGCTCCTACGTTGGATAATTCAAAAGAGAGGAGAACTTATGCGGATTCTAAATAAGTACGCTTCATGAATATCTAGCGGCAGATTTGGGCGACTATATCATTGCCAGACTGATCATACTGGAAAGAGATGTGCGGGTTCTACGATGCCTTAGCAAGTCTACGTAATACAAAATGAACCAGTTCAGTCAAGCGGGTGAAACGGACTTCCCTTCTCATCTGGCAGTCGAGCCGACGGACGATCTGGCTGTGTTGAAGAGTATGCTGGACGATGTACAGCTGTATAACAATAGGGTAAGCAGGATAACGAATTTCATGGTTAATTTTCAGGGTGCACATCTAATGCCTGCTGGTGGGGGAGGCTACAAAGCTCTTGTCGCTAACGTCGTGGAGCTTACTATCCATCAAGAACTCGTGAAGGACATCACCTGGTGAGGTGTGAATGAGAAGAAGTCTTTCTCCGGTACACTGTTGGTGAAGGCTGTCGTCGGCGAAATCCATTTTTTGTGTTTATTAACTTCTAGGTGTAACAGTGAAGGGTTCCGCGGGAGTTACGCACCAACAAGTCAAGGAGCGTATCCAGCGATGGATGCAAACATGAAGCAGAACGTTCATCGCAAACGCAAACCGCTGGGGACGATGCGAGCAGCAGCGGACGATGAAAAGAACTATTCATGCTCTTCGTTGTAATTGACCAATATATTTTTTCAGTACAACTGAATTTTCTGCTTGCGGCATAATGCCTTCCAGGAAGTAGTAAGTACAGCTTGACATGCAAAGCGCGTAATGGCGATTGTTGTCTGAGTGTAGTTTGACTGCAGCATTTTGAGTATCATATAAGCGTCACAATTTGCCCACAAGCATCCCTCATGCGAGAAAATTTTTCTCGATAGACGGACGCTCAAAACCCCGTAATAGCAAGGCGAGTCGTAAGGTTTTTAACTTTTCGACGTTTTTAGCAATCGACGAAGTATTGCGCTGCAGTCTGCTCAATTTTTATTGCAATTGTGAAACTTCCCCTCCTTTCTTTCATGAACAAAATTACTTCAACAGTTTCCTGACTGCAGTCACGTCAAACAACGGCGAAGTCCTTCGAAAATGCAGTTGCGCGTATTTTCCAATACGACCTTGAAAACTATGAAACGTAGTCCACAATCTAACCTTATAAGAGTAAATTACTCTAACGTCTCGCCTATTGGACTGAATCTGTGGAATAATTGAACTATCTTCTTCCGCGGTGCGTACATCAAGAGTTTGTGAATTGCAACCATTCTCTCCTAGCTTATTCTCCCTTTGCTGACCGATTTAATCTTTGTCGTTTTATTTAACTAATGTTTGCATTGTACCGCCTGTAGTTATACGTCATGATCGCCCACATTCAACAGTGTCTCTCACAGATGCATAGATATAAACACGTTGTCGTTATTGCCATTATTACTAGAAACTTTCGTATATGCCAACAGAGTCCCGATTCAACCAAAGAAAATGTATTTATGCATTAAAAAGGAGTGTTTGGCAGTTATGTGAATATTGTTGAAGCTGAAGCCGTTCTTGCTGAGTCACCGGTTTCGCGTGCAACTGAATCACACTTGTTTATAATGGATCAGAATTGGAAGTGATTCGAAGGGCGAATTAACCTGATGGGCACTGTGTTCGGGGAAGTATTTTTTCATAATCAATTGAGCCGGCCATTTTCTTCCTCGAAAACACATAGGCGATGAACTTCTCGAGGTGACCACTGGAGTTAACGGCTTATAAATGCAGCAGGAACCAAAAACGCCAACGCGTCAACACCGTCAGTTCATGGCTCGGCTCCCTTGCAAGAGGTGCAAAGATCCCAACCACTACCAAGGCTGGAGAGCTGCAAATAATTTCATCCGAGTGGATAACAGTCAGTTGGAACAGTGCGGGCGAACTAACATGGCAGCCTGGCGGTGACAGCTCTTGCGTGATGGTCATCCTGGGATAACTGTGGAGGAAACTGACAGCAAACTGCCGAGAAATTGCATCCACCGAGTTTTGACGGTTCAATGTCTGTTTCATCAAAATTGAAATTTCTTTGAGCGACCGATTGTGAAAGGTCGTTCTGCGCTTTATTGTGTTCCCAAGTTGATGTTCATTTTCATCTTCATTTATAAACCATCTGATGCAAACGTTCCCTTTTCTCTCATTAAGTATAAGCTATGTAAGTTTCCAAGTGTCAAAATAAGCCATTTTCATTCCAGATTTTTCTTTTACAGCTCAGACTTCTCGTCATTTCTTGATTCGTAAACATTCATCCTGCTACGACGCAGCCGATGACTATTTATTAAAATGAGCTCAGTTATCTTTTATTCCCATTTCCGGACGGTGCCTAGCTGTCAAATTTGTTGTACGGGCACCTACTTTGTTCAATTTCTGTGCATTTTTTGCACTCAAGATGAGATATATGATTTTCATGTACAGTGATTTAGTAAGTATAGCATTGAATCAAGGTTATTCAATTTCCTTCTCATTAACCGTATTCTCTCTGTCGTTGGATGTTAAGAAGAACATTTCTTGGTCAACAGATTAAGCGTAACTCAAGGAGAACGAGAATCATTGGCAAACGATTCAGTATTATTTGAATACCTCAGTATCTGCCCCAGATACCTCGCGGGTAACAACGCTCTCTTCTCATGTAATAGAACAACGAAGTCGAATGCTGCGGAAATTGCCACCTGTCCTGACAATTAAAGCGTCGTCGAGGCTGATACTGCTTCCCTGGACCAGCAAGCAGCCACCAGACAATCAAGCTTTTCCACATTGTTGGAGGCTGCGGTAACGTTCGATGAACCATTCCGTCTTTCGGACAAGAATCAGTTGGACACTCAAACCTATGGTAACGTTCTGTTTTCGATTAATCTTAATTCCTCAAAAGTTACAAACGATTCTTTTATGCCAAAGTTTTGAGTGTTTCCGATATTGTTTTCGACGATAGGATGCCACCTAAACCGAGTGTCGGTGAGCACTATTGCTGTTTGTTTAGGGCCCGTAGGACTTGGCAGGGATTCGGCTCAAGGATAGTGATAGGGATGGTGGTGGCCCGACCAAAATGATGGAGTGTGTGTTGGAGTCTTCCGCTGTTCTTCCCTTTTGGCGTAATCGTGCTCTGGAGAGTGATTCAAATGATGTTTCTGATAATCTCTTAGAAGAAGAGCTTACCTCAAAGGCAGAAAAGCTAGAAGTGAAAAGTAGACAACTGCAACTCCGTAAGAGGCGTCGTATGACTGTGGAAATCGATCCCGTCCAGAAAGTCTGAAATAGATTCAGTACAACGCCAATGGATATTACCAGCCCACCCGACAAACGACCCTCCCTGGTTTTGAATTTGTTGAATTGTTGAAGCAGATCCTCAGACCGTTGTTTGCTGGAGCCAGTTGTCCAAAAGTTGAAGTAGAGAGTTTCGATGGATCCCAAAACTTTGAAGGTAACGTAGCAGATGAATTGGCCGACGACGGATCAGAGGGTTAACATTTATTGTTTTGTTGCTGTGGTCGGGCGAATGAGGCTATTAAGCAGTGCACGGCTTTGCCAAATGAGGTGAGGTTTACAGGGGCCAGGATAATTTTGCATTATTAATTTGGCGCCGACATGACATCTCGCACGCAATTAGTATGAAAGCGCTCATGGGTTCCACATTAGCCGCTGGCAATGTGGACGTTTTGCATAAACTAGCCAGTCAGACGATGCTCATGCAAGTGGAAGACGGGTCAGAACTGAACCGTTCAACCAACCGCAGTTAAACAAATGTGCGATTGCCTTGACAGTCACAAGAAGAATGAGCAGATGTTGCTGAAGGCGAAACTGAGTGCAGAGAAAAAAACTAGCTTTGACTACTAAATAAATATTTCGGAGAAAAATGTCCCATAGCTTCGATGTCTTTTTGAACAATGTCGTTTTGCTGACGAACCTCCTGGTGCGTGCTTTGTTACGACCTCGCACAGTTGACTGGATTCGACCTCAGAAATGGAGGGAATGTTTTACAGGTGAAGGTTCTTTAACCAGACAGTTGGGCACTGAACTTCCATTGGCTAACGATGAATCAGTGTTTGGCTCGCTTCTAAATATACCATCGAACAAAATGATATCCGTGTCAACATCACCAGACATAGTTGATCGAAATCGCTGAAAGACATTTGAGGCCCAGTGAGGTGTGTCGTACATGCCATATTTCGAGCGTGTTTACTGAAAAAGTCATTAACTCGGGGGGCGTACTGGCCTACATCACGTCAGTGTGCGTAGCGCTGTGGTTCATCGCCTCAGTTGTTTGCCACGGTTGGAAGTTGACCAAGTGTTTTTACGGCTTTAATATGGGATGGGATACAGTCTTAAAGTGAAAGCACCGAGTAGACTTGGAAACTAGGTCACATGGCATAAGGACCACCGACACATTCGTCGTACCACGTTTAATCAGACAGATGCCATCAGTCGAACGTCAGCGTGCATGTAGTCACATGTTTATTTTAAGGTTTTCTGAGATTAGCTGTGTAGCTGCCGGCCATTTTCATGATTTCTGTTTTACTTCTCGTTTGGAGGGTTCCAACCTGGCTTCCTCGTGATACTCGACTGCCGGTATTGCGGCAAAGTTGGTTTGATATGGACATGGTTATCTGATGCTTTGAAGAGTTTACGCTCGCCTGTGAACTGTTCGCGTTCAGTCGTCCATCAGGAAAAGGTTTTTTTAAGTGCGTTGATAATGTGCGCCAATAGCTGCTAATCTCTATGGAGTGCGAAATGTTCTCAGCAAGCGTGTCAACGACTGATGCACCCGCTTCTGATTGTCCGCAGGCCAACTGGCAGCCTCCGGTTACACCTAGTGCCGTGGATCCATTTGAATCTCTGGAGTTCCGGATTGGAAGGTCGTTTGTTAAATGAATGACCATCTCTTCGGTTGTTTATGGACAACAATAATACATTTGGAAGTAGTAAAATTAATACAATTGAACTCTATTTCATTAGATCCAATGAGGTTCATTGCTGCCAAAGTGTGCAGGAAGGTGCGTACGGCGACAAAGTGTACAACTTCATTGGCGCAAAATGGGAGCTGTGGGCGGACTTACGCTTATCTGAACAAATCAAAATCTATGGGACCCTAGGGGTTCGCGATGTCGAATGGCATTTTACTTCACATAACACTTGCCTGGTGTGTTTCGAAAGCGCAAAATCAGGTAGTACCTAAGCTCCACCCAGGTACACGGTAAGTTGAGCAAAGTTGGGCAAAACGTGTGTATTTGTGATCTCCTCACACTGGTTAGTGGCCATCGACACGTCGGCAAGGTGAACTTGAGCACAGACAGCACCACAAAAGGGACAAAGAATATATGTGCGTATTTGAGCGCCGGATGTCAGTAACGTCACCCGCGAGTACACTTCACAGGCGAAAGGAACCAGTCACAATAAACATTCAACCCACAGCTAGTTGAGTGTTTGGAAATAGTGCGTGTTTCGAGAACCGGTGTTAAAATAGCTGTCTGCGCTGGGTGTTTAAGGACTGTCACATGTGTGGTACATTGATGGCGACCAACATCATTGTCCTCATTTATCTCCTCCTTGACTTTTTTACGTTCCAACTTTACTTCAAAAGGATTGCCAGCCCTGTAGGCGAGGACTGACAAGATCAGTGGAATGAAGCGTGCGACACAACATTGCTCCCACATACCTTAATCTCGTTGTAATTCTGGAGCTGAATAAAGTTTAGTTTTCGACGCACTTCATCACGCAGTTTGCCAATCATTACTGCCCACGGCTAGGCCCCTGCTTATGTGTACATAAGACTCATTTGCACTTGTTCGCTTCACCATTCCGTGACTTATATGGGGTCATGTTCACGTGAATCGTGGGTTTCGAAACTTGTAAGTTTGCTATTAAGAACTTCGCGTTCACGGCCGCACCCTTCGCACCAGAACTTGTTGCTCAATCAACTCATAATGCAAAGACGCCTGCTGCATTACAGACGCGGTCATTCAATATCCAGCCTATCGACTGACGTTGTGTGTAGATCGAGCTCAGCTTGAACATCAACCATATAACCGGAGATAGTAGTTCGTAATGAACCCACAATGAGGACTGTTTGTCACAGTCGTGCTTGCAGAACTGTTGTGCGCCAACTGGTTTGGCTTGTTAGTGGAAAGTCACTGTAATCACGTTAAATAACAGCTTACCGGTTAGACGAATTTCGTTTGTCATGTAGTTCAACGCGACGATGCAAAGGCTCAGCGACGATGCAGCCAAAACCACTGCTCCAATCATGAAAGCGGTGCCGGAGCCATCTGTTGAAGACGGTGATTCACAAAGAAAATCCAAAGGTAACTATCCTGAATTTGTTCGTGTAACTAATGTTCGTCTCCAGAAAGACGGACGGTCCTGTCTGTGCATAAGCTGTTGACTCACGCAGTGTGTCTGCCCCGGGACTGATAAGAGTACTTGCTTCGTATAGACACAATCGTTGATTGTATTTATTGCCGGTGCTACCTCCATGTCCTACTTTCTCAAATGTGTCACGTTCTTGACTGAAGAGAGTAAACGAACGTTTAACACTCCGTGGCGTATGCCTCCTATTGTATTTGGAGAATATACCGTACCAGAATATTTGCTGTCGCATTTCTATAGATTTTCCAATCGCGGAGTTATCGATTGGAGTTAACATACAGTAACAGTTTCTGGTATCGAGACGATCGGGAAACCTGATCGTTACTCGCAAGCGGAAGTGTCTGAGCATTCACACACGATAAGTTGACCTTGTTTAATTTGAAGTCACTGGCGCAGTTAGAAACAGGGTCTTTCGTGAACTGCGTGGCCGCAGTTTTAATCTTGACAGTGACAAAAATAAGTGCTACCGGCAGGCTATGATGAAAGGGTAACTAGTGTCTAGTGCTTATTTTCGAAAGGGTCCGACTGGTAAATCTATGGGAATGTTAAAGCTGTGATTAATTGTGGGTGATGTTCAACCTGAAGATATGTGAATTAATAAATAAAAGAAGACGAAACAGAAAAACAAACAGCATTCTGTCTGCAGGTGTGTAGTTGACGATCCATACAGTGATCTGGGATACCCATTTCAATCAGTGAGTTGAGTGATCGCGGGGACCACAACCAAGTAGATGAAGCTACTTACTTTGCTCGACAGAACAGTCAGGGTAGCATATTCCAGGATCACAGTGACGCCTAGGCATCAAGCAGTTGTACCCAGCCGTCAGTGGTATCAGTATATAATGTTCCTTTGGGTGACTGTTCAGTTGCCAATCGAAGTACGTATTCCAAGCGGCGCAGATCATGCAACACGATAATCTTTTAAACGATCCCTGAACTCCAACTTTCAGCATTACGGACTGGCGAACGCCCGCATTGCTCACACGATTCCCCAATTTGATGTGGCCCTTGTTGGCGGAGACAGAGAGGGAGAAACCGAAGTATGTCTGTAAAGTTCTGTGTCGCCTACAGGTCACCTGTCTACACAAGGAAGAAAGACAAAGCGCCCACACGAACTTCGTTTTCTTCCTCCAAGCTGAAACAGGACGCATAAACGTCGTCATGGTTGACGCAAGTTAGCAGAAGTAATTTGTCTTAGCTACCTTATCTGATATCACACCAACAAGATGGAAGACTGAGAAACCATTTACCCCCACAATACGCACGTCAATGCCGCTCAAATGATCGTTTTTCGCATATAGATCTATATAACGCATGCGTTCATGATTTGGTTGCCGTTACTAACAATTTGAGAACGGAGGGCATTGTTAGGTCGCAGTAAGATGAGTCATTCAGCTGAACACTTTCTGTTGCAAGATTGCGGAGCTTTTGTTTTGCCAGGAATGAGTAATTCTTCACCACAACTGTTTAGCAGAATTTCCAGCAGGATCGTATTATTAGTATGCAAACTAGGATAAGGTTGCCAGTTCCATCACAAGCTTAAATGAAGTGGACATGTTTCCACGTCAACTTCAAGATTTTTGCTAATGGCCAAAATTGTGTGAGTTCCAATATTCGTGATATATCCTGAATAAACACTTACTATGTATTATCGCTGTACATTTGTACACATCGTATTTTAAACAGTTGTTAGAGCGGTGTCATGAATTGAATAACCTTGGAGGTAAACAAATATTTGGCAGCAAAGAGATTCAGCAAATTGTTTCATTTGTCTTATGGGTCTAAACGAAGATGCATTAAGGATGTTCTCACAACCTCAATACTGATCAACGGGACATGCCATGCAGCTTTGTTTTCCTCACCGCCCTCAACACTACAATACCCGAAGGTTTTCGGGAACATTTTATCGAACAGCAAGTAATACGACCGTCATTGAATTTACCAGCATTTTTGTGTAAGATATCTCCATATCTATGTGACAGCCTTAAGTTGTCAACAAACGTTACACTGACGGTCAGCATCCGGCGCATCCACAGAAGATTCCGGTTAGCTGTGGACTTGTTTAATTACGAACTAGATGTATTTCAGCAGCGCTGCGCTGACAGGCGTGTATCACGATGAATAATCACGAGTGTCAACTCTACAGTAATGTTATATTTCAGTCTCCTGTGAAGCGTTTCGCTTCACTTATTTCAGGTAACACATGTGTTTCATCCACGAACTACTCATTTAATTTGAGCGGAAACTGCGTAACTGTCACATACAGTGCATTTGCACGGAGCTGTGTTTATGCGAAATGCAATCTTCACTATAATTTCCAATTTGTTTTACGTCGGTTACTCACTGAAATCGGCCGCCTTTAGTTCTGAAATACAAACGCCAATACATGTCAATTTGTTTCAATCCAATGAATAAACACACACCAAAAGCTATCAATGTGAACGAATGTTGGTTGCTTCGAAATAATACAGTAAACTTAAAACATGAATTTCGGCGTTGCCGTTCAGAAAACTGGATTTTCTGACAATCGCATGCGTATGTGTGTACTTGATCGTGTAAGGGTCTTTAATGTGTACCTCTTTTGAAGCCTGCAGCCAGACCAGCTTCCCCGTGATTTGAAATGAAATCGCATCATTTGGGTTCCATTAACTTACATTATTTGGGGTTCATAAGTAATCACTGCTACTTCTTCGACACACTCGTTTCACATTTGGTAAATGTTGTGAATCTGAAGTTCTTTGGGTGAATTTGTCACACAGACAAAGGTCATCAGGTACACAATTACAGCACACAAAATGCTGTTACCCCACACCAGCTGACGACTTTCTGACTAATGGATATTGCAGGGATTTCTGGAGGAAACACCACCGCAAGTGAGAGAAAACTAGGTTTATCGCGCACGTCGCGACTTTATGATAGTGTATGGCTAAACTGATGTTGAATTATAGTTCATTTGCAACGTTTCAATGAGGATGAAGACTTATTCGATAGTTGCGTCCTATAGGTCCATGCCAAAATACTGAGCCTGACAACAAGAATGAGCAAAAATTTTGTTTGTACTGGTGATTTGGTTGAGATTGATTAATTTACCCCGAATATCCTTCTGGAAATCTGTGATGATATAGTGCACCAAATATCACGTGAACGTTGTTAGTTGTCAGCCACTATGCCACTCATTCGTAAAGAAGTGTTCTGATTTTATTTCGAAATATTTACAATTAACTATCAACTAGCAAGTGGAAAATCTGATAGCTGAGATCGGCAAATTGGCTGGTTGACTAGAACGATCACAGAGTGAAATTTTCTCCTTCTTATAAACGTGCACCTTCAAACATTTTAAAGATCTTTACAGCAAGTCTTTGACCAAGTTATTGGCATCTGAAGACGTTACCTGTAAATTCAGCGTTGGTGTTACCTTGAACGCCAGCGGTTAATGTTTTTTCAGTGTGATCGAGATTATTAACCTCACACAGTTGATTTGAAAACTATACACAGTGTTGTATACTTGCGGATAAAATTTCCCCTGAACTGCACTGCAGTCCATCAATTTATTCAAAGTACGCTTCTCAGTTTTCGTTAAAACCACTGATAATCCGAGATCTGTACTATATGTGTTAGCTTCTTTTGTTGAAGATGTCCGAGGCAAAAATGCATGCATATTTTACCGATTCCCTTCAAAATAATTTCTCCACCGTTCAGCTAGCTGTCTGAAAAATGTGTAATTTCAAGCATTTGGTTTTTATGTTTGTCAGCGGCTACTGTTTCGTTTGTACTTCAGAGATTGAGAGGTTGTGCGCAGCCAGTAACAATGCGCTGCGGTATTCACGTAAACTGAAATTATCAATCGCTTTGTTCAAACGTAGCTGGAATGCGTCGTTTCTCCTTTCTGTTGACTGAGACGCGCCCCTGAATTGACGAGAAAGCAAGTGAAAAAACCCGTCGGACTTATTTTTGTCATAGTTAGCACACCGATAAGTAGAGGCAAGAGAACAATCTGCAACAAACGCACATCCAAGCTGCGTCCTTTGTGTGGCGGGAAGTGCCAACAAAGGTCACATGTATTGGTCCATAACCCACTACTGCTCCACTGACTTGTCAGTAAAATGTGTGCCTACTTTAACAGCTAGAACCTCCCCTGTCATTTGCGGGAACCCATTGATTTCAGTGTTGAGTCCAACACACACTATGTGAACGTCTTCCAAAACAGTCATGGGAAGACGTTCTAGTTACTGCGCTACCAACAACAGCTGTCATTTGGGTGGCATCTTATTCTGGGAGCATGCAGTTTTATTTGAGAATAAACTACGTTGATCAAGGCTATTTTAATGCTTTCGATGTGAATTAGATTTTCAAATTTTTCAAGCGACAATAAGGCACGGCTGCTGGGATTATGTGAACATGAATGAAATAACCTTTGCGGTAATGCTGTCAACTTGTCATCGAAATTAATTCATACACCGCACAAGTAGATTATGACTGTCAAAGTCTCAGTCATCAGCGCTCCTGACTTTTCCTTCTTTTTTCTTAGCTGAACATTAATGTAGTTTAAATATTGAACAGATATCTGGATATCTCCCCACAATTTCTCGTTCAGTGAAGCCTTTTTCAGCAGAGTTGTACATAACGCTTTCTGCTCTATTTATTTTCGTAAATTTTGTGGGGACTCTGACAGATTTAATATTTCACAAATCGGAATACCGTCCGACAACTTCATCACGAACTACTGCTGTTCGTCGGCTAACACAGTTCTGGTGATTTCCTGGATGCCCGTTGTCCAATGCGAACTGACCAGTACTCTCGCACTGCCACCTACAGATCGACTCGGACCTATAACTTACCGACTGCCTCATTATTATCCAAGTCTAGGCGCTATTTTGCGCAAAACTTCGAGGTTCGCCCTTCAATGCACAGGCACTAACGTTCGACAACAAACACAAGCGATTACATAAGATGAATTCGCTTCCACTTTGCGTTTATTTTTAGGTTGACTATTGTTCAACTGCCATATGCACATCAAGGAGTGCAACCTGCAACATCCCACTCTATTACTCTTTGAACGATTGGCTTTTGGATGCCTCGTTTGTAATGAGTAAAACGGGCACACAGATGCCAAGCAAAGGCTCGATAAACAAATATCCACAGATGAAGGCGGACAAGCATAACGTATCCTACGAGTGTGCAGGAATAACACGGAAACCTTATTCCGAATCTCGGAATATGACTGCTGAAAAGTGTGATTAACTGCACCGCAGTTCCTAATTTTCCGATTGGCCGGAAGGTAGTTTGGCAGTGGGACGCAGAAATAATGGAGATATTAAACGCTCTGCTATATGTACTTGACGCCGAGGTAAGTGATATGAAATACGAATGTCAAGACAGTCAGCGTTGGATAGCCTTGTGTGACCACTAATCGAAATACTGGGGAGACATGTGGAAAAAGTGTAACCGACAGCCAAATGGTTTCCAGCAGTTTTTTTGCTATCTTAACTGCGCGATTTCCAACAGAATTCTTGAACAAACGCCTACACTTATGACTCCGCTGCTGACAGCTAACGTGTGAAATAACCAATGGACTAGCATAACACTGATCAAATTAGTGTTTGGCTGACGCCTGTAAGAGCATAAATAATAAAATAACCTTATCCATGCTTCGAAAGATGTGGCATCTGAAATGACCAACTTAAATTTTGAACTGCCCCAGTTAGTCAAGTTGGTTTGCGAGTAGGGTGGCCCATGAGTGTAAACTTTAACAGCAGCCTAAGTATGCATTCATTGCATTGCCAGAATAGATGTACACCCAATATTCTCGGAAATACCGCGATTACATTAGGCAAAATCTGTTTGTATTGGTCTATACTTTGTACTTGCTGTGAACAGTGGAACGGCGTACTGTATGCCAATATGCATGACACAAAGTGCCGTATTTTCAATGTACATTCAAAGGGTTGAACTTCTTGAAAGCAAACACATATATACAATTCACGCTCCAGCAGATTTTGTTGCAACGCTATTGGGTTTTCTACGGAAGAGTTGAAATATACGAAAGTCTGAACTAGTGAACAGTAGCTAAAAGTCACAATACAAAACCAATTTCCTTACTACTGAGGCAGCATCGAGGCCACAAACTTTCCAGGGAAGCCAGTTTCATCGGTTGGCAACCATCACCTGATGACGTAGTACTTGGTAGAGTCATCACAAACAGTTTGCTTTCCGCTCTCGACCGGAGACAAAAATTGGCTGCGATATTCCGAGGCCATCGCGATCAGACACTGTCAGCCCATTTTGTGCGTACAAACAATTTTTTTAAGGTTAACGTTACCCTGGTAACAACCAGACTGACTTTTGAACTCTGCCTTTTTGTGACGGTTTCGTGGTTTGGAAATTTGTACACATTAACTCATCTGAAGTAAACACTAACTGAGTTACCGGAGAATCTGCCCGAACCACAGTTTGTTTCTTGTGGAAGTTTCTAGCGAGCTAATTCCTGTGACATGTTTATAAGTTGGTTTGCAACATCAGTATATATAGATCACAATTATGCATATTCGCATTTTGTAAATTTTTTAAGTGTGCTCCGAAATGATGTGTTTTGCTCCGTAAACTGCATACTGTACTGCGCCCACTAAGGAATGTAAAGTGTATCGTACGCTTATTACCTCATAAGCATTTTGAAGGCCGAGAGCAAACGTCATCAGCACCGTATACTACTGAGAGTTGTAAGAAAAAAACTGTTATGAAGTGGATTGCGGAACCTATGCTAACACTGGCCGAGCAGTTAATAGGTATTCAATAAAAGGGACTCATCTTTCCTAGGCATGATAACCGTCAGCTCGATTTAAATTCAGTATGCATCATCTAACCACACAGCCTAGATGGTGTTTGCTTGTATGGCACTGAAATAACCGTGGCTTACTTAGGGATTGAATTTTGTATCCTACTCTAATGCCATTCTGACCGAACTAGTACCGAACTACTGCATTGGAATAACAACGCCCGCCCGAGAAGTAGCACCATGTTGGACAAAAATTTTGTTGTTTACCAACCGAGTTGGCTATGCGAAGGCTCCAGAGACGTGTACGAATTATATGGGTATGTTTGCTCGAAATATGCAGAAATACTTCTTCAAATAAACGTTAAATTTTATCGTCTTTTCTCCAATGTTCCCACATTTCGAAAATTGTAGCATCGTGTGCAGAGCATCTATTTATGTTTGCATCCAAGGCCATCCCTGCAAGTGATTATCAACCGTCAGTGTTACGTACAATGGATTAGATTACTTAACGAGTTAAAACACATTCAGATGTGCGCAAGGTGTGTTCAAAGATCATGTGTAGAGGCGTTTTGATTTTAAACCTGTAAATAACTGCGGTGAAAGTCGCCCAAATATTAACTCCAATCCATGACCGCAAAGATAACTGACCTAGAAAGTGAATTATTATTCGATGAACCAAATAAATCACGAACGTTAAAGTCAGTTAGCCTAGCTACTGTGTGCAATTGAAATAAGCATTCTGCACTGCGACCCAATATTGTGGTGGATTGTCAGGCCGGAGGGGCGAGAATTCAACCACTCGGCGGAGTGCCTCAACGCGGTAGGGAGGCAAGTCCACAAACCCTCAACGATCGGATGTCAGACAACAGGGTCAATTGGATGAGTCATCGCTCGATCGGATCGGATCAACGGGCGAGACATGGCACGCAGAATAGGATGGACGACCAAATCGAACGCTTGATCATTCCAACTCTCGGAGGATTATCTCGACACTTTCGTGGAGGACGGTCAAAGCTCACAGTGGATAGATGGAAGAAAACACGTTCGAAGGGTTGATCCGTCGCTAGACGAAATTGGACCAACGGACGGAGATTGGCAGGCGAGAAACCCCCGAATATGAAGCGCCCATCACCCAATTCATCCACGCAGAAATGCACACGACGCGTGGGCGAAAACCTAGGGATGTGGACTGAAATTCTAACTGATAAACACCAGCGCGCGGGTAGCATGTGAACTAACGTTCAGTACAATAAAGATTGTGCATTGTTGGACGCCTTTTCACTAAAATATGACTGCAGAGGGTGAATAGCAACATATGGGTTTTCCGTATGCGCTACTAGATCCCAGTTTTCCTTAAAGTGAAACCTGCTCTAAAATTTTCAGAAGTTAGAGGCCCACTTTGACGAACGCAAACTCATCTACCCATTTTCAAACATGGGGAAATGTGTTGAGCTATTTGGTAAACCCTTCGCAAAATATAGCCATTTTAGTAAACCGTGAATTGCACGTTGTCAAGGTCAGATATAAAAACGTAAACGTCAAAGTTAATGCTTTCTGCAGCTACTAAAAAAATATCAAGTCAAACAGAAACTATTCTTAACAGCATAGATGGGTGAAGCATTCGGCTCTAATCTAATCTGAATTTAAATCATTTTATGCCGTCACTAGTCAGAAGTTTCCCAGATAATTAGTGTGCGTCAACTTCTGGTATTTCTAGAAGCTCCATGTTCCACATGAAAAAATATATACGAAAATACCTATGTAGCTTCTGAACAAGTTCTTTCGAAGATTGTTCAGGGTCAATTGATAATCATGGTACGCAGAGTGTTCAGGATGGCGTAAGGAACGTGCGTAATGGGAAAATTGGAGATATAATCGAGCCTTGAAACAACATGGCAAGCAAACCAACGGGCACGTTTTCTAAATAGTTCAACACGCACACTGGGAAGGACGTTTAAACTGAACACACGAACCTCTGACCTACCGCTAAAGGCAGCGAAAAGCAATCTACCTATTGACGCGGCTGAACTGATTGGTCTGACAGTGAAATCAGTCATGTACTTCTCTTAATTCATTTTGACACAGGATAGGAAAAACCATAGGTAGGAGGCAGATTGGGAGAATAGTTTTCTGAAATCCATACTTATGTTATGGTAAAACGGGGTCAGGTAAGTACTAGCAAGTAGGATACGACGGTATCCCATCATTTTTCTAGGTCCTACATTCAGCATCTGCAAACTTTGAAGAAAGTTAAGCATGTTCAACTGAAACGCTTATAGTTTGTCAGGTCGTGGTGACATCAATTCATCTGAGTCTATCTGGAATACCTGAATGCAAAAGGTCACCTTTCATTGGTTTGTCCTAATTTTTCCGAACAAGAAGTTCCCTTCGTTAAAACAGGAGGACACATAATCAATATAGATTGTTTTCTAACTGTCACTTCCATCTGAATACGGGGAGTGCATTTTTTCGAACTGAATTCGTGACTTCTTCGATGAAAGTCTTTACCTACTCCCAGTCGGGTATACGCTGTGTTCGTGCTCGGTATCACTGCGTTGAAGAAACCTTTAAACCACATTGTGAGAAGCCGTGAGACGCCGTGAGATGCCGATGATTGAAAAATATTGAGGTAACTGGTTGTAACTCGTTTTTGGTGTGAGCCCGTTTTTCTTAAGGAGCCCACCACTAGGATTGGTTGGAAGTGTTGTGGTTCGAAAATAGTATGACAAGCTGCGCCCATTCCATAAGAATTTTATTCCATGTGACTAGCGCTGCTAACTGCTGCTCAACAGCACGTGGATATAAGATATATTATAGCCAAATGTTCAACAGTGTGAAAACGGAAGGCAGCTTGCTGTTTCAGTGACTGAAAATACGAAGGCATCGCGATGATGATTTGAAGGCACTCGGAACAGTTTGATCAAATTTCTGAGAGGAATGCAATGTATTTTTTAATTACGTTTTTTGGAATATAGCAGTCGTCAAATATCGCGAGAATGGTGATTAACCTCTTAGCATGTAGCTTTTGATGAACCGCATTCTCATGGTTGTCACCAGGTTATCTTAAAACCCATGCGGGACTCCCCATTAATGCAATTTCATCGCCTCTTGTACATATTAAGACAGTGATCCGTTTCGAAACAGTACACTTCCATCATGCATAAGTTGAGCCTGACCGATATTCATTATGAATTTCACATGAATATGAGTCAAAAGAAGAATATCAAGAATTTGCCACGTGTGTCACCAAGGAGTCCTTGAAAATTATTCAGGGATTAGTTTGTTTAGCCAACGGAGAAGCGTCAGCATGTAATACAAGCTATGTTCCATTAATAGCTACGGAATAATGCAACCTTCTTCTGGAACCACATGAATATTTTTTGCTATTAACGCGTCTCGTCAGGATGTACACTTAGGACACACAAATGTGGAGGTCACGGAATAAACTTACGTTAATTGATGAGGCTTACTGAGGTGCTAGTCTAGTGAATATATTTGAAGTGCTCCTCTTGCATAAGCGTTCAGCGTGACGTTCATTAGTGTCGGTGATTTTGGTAACCGAATTCCATGCCGCGAATCCTACACGCTACAAGGAGAACCTTGCCAAGCAAACTGTAGTCAACTCACATCAACAATGTTGCAAATGTATGCCAAGTTGATCTATGGAAAAAAACTCTCGTCTATTCATGAGTTAATTACTTTTGACATCCCTTTTCAAATCTGAAAAACGTTCAAACACATCACATGAATGTTGATGCTTCCCGCTCAAAAATACCAAGTCAATGAAAAGCGTTTACAGTTGAAAAGCGATATCAAATTCAGTTAGGGAATTGTTTGCTGTTCAGTTGTACAGCACAAATATGCAAACTTCGATGTACGCTGCATTTCAAGAAAAACGTTCACGACAGTATTCTTCATATGCCAATCGTATGCACAATTGTATATTCCGAACCGCATTTGCCAAAATTTAATTAACGGATAAGGTAGATACTATTAATTACCATGACTTTAGAAAACGTTTGAATACATTTGTGGTGTTGGTTGAACAAAAGGACTATTTATTGACGAATTACATAAAACCTTGAACTCCCCGTGGTACACGCCTAATTAGCTACTCCTCCGCTACTCGTAAAATGGTGTCGTGTTGGCGACAGCACACTCAGTAAATACAGCAAAGGTTGAACATGGAGGTGGGAAACCCGTTACTGAACGGACTACTTCCGTACTTTTTGAATGAAGCATGGTAAGTTGGATGGTCACAGTGTTACGTGAGCATTCGACAAAATCCTCCAACTGACAACCGTGTGTTATTGCAATGTTTGGATATATTCCATGTTGTTCACTGACTCCACTAAGCCTACTACATCCGTGATACATGAGGGTTTCCATTCGACCGCATCACCCTATATCAACCGTGCGTTTCAGTTTGCGAAGTGCCACATAGAATTATTCCTAGCACCAGTACACAACTTATGACATGAAAAACGTTTGTTGTAAAATAACATTGCGGTAACTGTTAAAAAGTTGACATGTTAAGTTTACCATAAAGCAACTTTCTTGATTGTTCAGGGAGTTAGTTGCAATATGACAGTATGCAAGTAGTCTACGGAATGGTCCCTCAGCCGTTGAATTGCAAGCAATAAACGTGCGTTCGTGTGCTCTGTGTCATTATTGTTCTCATAAACCACGCATGAATGTACATGACCATTTGGTTAGCTAATACCTTTTACACTTCTTACCCATCCGTTTGCTATTTGCAACATCTTAAACGTTGATGTGTAATACTGACGAGGATAGCAATACTTCCGAATTCTATAGTTAGACAAGTATCTTCATCAAACACAGTTACCGGAATGCACAACACGAGTATCATAATATATTCGTTGATCATGGCTAGTGAACCGCCACCTCACGATAGATAAACGTTAAATGACCTTACAAAATTTCAAGCAGTAAACAAATAATCATCGGTGGCTGTTTTTGAACGTTGGCCTACGGTTGACACCAGTAAAACTGTTTGCCAGAGCTATGGATGTAGAACATTCATGTAATGAATCCAATGTACTGTCACCGATAGGCATCCAGGAAAAAAATACTAATTATGTGTAGTCAGTTGAACGATGGAACACATTGATAATGTAGAATTTTATTTTTTGCAGACGAACGTAACCGATTTTAGCTGTAAGTATGTTCCCAGATACAAGCAAATGACCTACTCGGAATTGAAATAAAAACGTATGAATGGGAAATATGCAACTTCTAACTTCGAATTTCAGTGGGACAAAATTACTCAACATATCTGAAATACAACATATGATACATCTTGTGATACGTTACTGTATGTCACTGGTTTTGCTAGGGCGAGGTTCATGTACCGAAATTGAATGACTTCAGGGACATTTTGTTCAGCATTGGGTTATCGATTGCTTTTCACGGTTGTACTGACATTTAGTTAACAATAGGCACGGTAAACCATTTTATTCTACACGTCGACTTGAAAATGCTTTGGTCAGTAAGATCGCTGAAATAATCGATGAATGAATTAAAGTTGTAGAACAATGTGCTCAGCGTTCGGTTGTTTGAACTGCACTGTGCATTATACTGTATAATACGTGATGGCTCAACCTGAGTGTCACTATAAAAGTGGCGTGGATGTGGAAGTTGTGATTCAGTGATGTGTTCAAAAACCGGATGAAACTAGAGCATGAGCGTGAAAGTTATAACAAAGTTATGTTCTCAACAATTATTGGGTCCGAAGGTCTTCTAAACAGCCGATGTATGTATCGTATACTTTGTGTTTACGTTTTCCAGCCGAAATGTTAGCACGTGCGTCATGTTTCACTAACGTAAATATGTGCTTTTCAATTTAGAAGTCCGAAAATGAACGCAACGTGTCACTCTGTGAATGGAAATAACGTGTATCATAAAATGTTCGGCAGAAAGGCGAATGATTTTATGCACTAGCTTTGCTTTTTTTTCTTGTGTACGGCGATTAATTCACCAGAAGAGGTTCTGCTAGACAGTGGAGAAGCACTGATTTCTACTTATATTGCATGATGATTCTCCGGTTGTTAAATGCGAGAGCGACATTTGGTCAAATATTCCATTACACCTCATCAGTACCCTGATATGTTCAAACCGTGAAATCGTTTTGACACAAGAATGAACGAAACCCGTAGGGAGGAGCAATTATCATGGATTTGTGCTGTTATCCCACCGATAAATCTACCGAATTTCACAAACAAATCTTCAGGTTAATAAACCGCTGGTCAGTGCTTTTCTGATTTTGCCGCCCCTTGCCACCATTTTGTGTGATATCAATGACCGACCAAATCTCCATAGGTGCAATTCGCTATAAAATAATCATATATCAACCCTCGTGTTCTTTTCTGGAACGCGACTGTTAATCGCTTCTAGTTTACTGGATATGCGCTCGTATTCTGTATGGATTACTGACGGAAACGATTTCATTGAATTTCAATGTGTATAAATCTAAATGCTGAAAGTTTCACATGGCATGTCACCACGGTCACGATCGCAGAAACCTACGACGCTATTTACTGCATGACATCTGTTACAGACACTTCTTCGGTAGTTATTTCTTTCTGTTTTCTTAGCCGTCTTGATTCATGACTTCAGCCTAAGTAGCTCAGGGCGATATAAAAACCGGAGGTTGTCAGAAACTTGCTTCACTAAGAAATGTTAGAGATGGGCTCCACATGTTATCGCGGTTTTACCGAGGTGTCATGAATTATTGTATTCACAGGAACACGTTTGATGTTATATCCCAATTTCTTTCATAAAATGATTTGCTCGGCCTGCAGGTGCTAAATTTTGTTGTTCAAAATAATCATTCCACCTTTTTACTCAGATGCTCATCACAAGTTACCTGACATCGCACCGAAACGCCTAACAGATTTCATAATACAGTTTGCAGGGGTCACAGGGACTAGATGCAACACTGTACGAATCAATGACTGCTCTCGTACTGAGCAGCTCGACAGCTTCAACTCATATTAAACTTCTAGACAGACAATGTACGTGATGAAAATCGCACCTAACACACGTTTGTAAAACTGAACAAGGGAGTGTACGTGCAATCTCATAATGATTCAAAATTTATCCCAATACAGTTTTTGGTTTAACATTTAAAACATTTATTTCATATGACCTTTAATGCCATGAAGTCGACTGCAACAATCGGCGAATGACCTATCTTTAAATACACCCAATAACACAGATTATTATTTGTTCTCTGTTATTCTGATGACGTCAGCAAAGTCCAGCTCAATGGTTTCAGTATTTATCTACCAGTATGAAATGATAGACTTTGAATGACAATTAAACAGACACCATTTTGAACATTCAATTGTATTTCAAAATGATGCACTTACCGCCAAAGTCCTTTTGGAAACCTGCGTAGGGAGTTTGCATGAGGTTACACGTTATTGTTATAATTTGATAGTCATCAGTGTAAGTCCTTTCGATAGATACGATGTCCCTCTGGTTATCCAAACCGACTATTATATTCTAGAAACTGCAGACTTGCCGGAAATCACTGCTCTGTTGGCTTTTTGGTTTGAACAAATACAATCGTTTAATTTCTATCTTTGAAGACATAAGAGGCCGCACCGGAGAATGTTTGTCGTAGGTGGTGGAATGATATGCGTCTCAATCTATTGACGGTTTTAGAAATAATGGGAATAATTCGAGGACATTCAGACAGTAATTCGCTAAACGGAATAGTTGTTATGATGGAAAACATGTGTTTCATAAGATGACTAAATTTCAGTAACTTGTGCGTGTTTTCGTTTTTTTGTAAATTACTTCGGTATAATGGAATATCACGTAAAAATTAATACTTAATACGCATCACACTTTCAAACAAAGTTACCCGTAGTTCCCGATGTGCGTTGACTGCATTACTCTAGTTTAATCCAGGTTCAGAACATCCAAGTTACAACGTTGTTTAAGAGGTCGTTTTCGAAATAGTGGCTCAAATGATCGTTCATCCGAAATAAAAGGATGCAAGTGCTAGTTTCCAGTATCCTGGATGGAAATCAGTTTCTATCGCCTGTGTTCTCATTTCAGTCGTTAAAGTATGACACCGCCAGTTAAGTTTTTTCAGCTCCTGCTTATCTACCGCTAGCTTTCCCTGGAAAGATGAATTCAAACATCTTTCACAGGTTTTACTGTTTAAGATTGAGAAACTTCTGTTTATCAATCACAAAATGCGAGCAGCTTAGTTATTGCATCTGTAATTCGTTGGTTACCCATGGAAACTATAAAGTTTATACGAAACGGTGATATATGTCAAAAGATATTTCAATTCGACTGTTTGAAACTCCCGACGGCAGCATGTCCACAGAATCTAAGGGCTGATTTATCCCACCGAATTGAGGGTAAAAATATTGCATGCATATCACGCAGCACTGATTGAACGGCTTTTCCAGACCTTGAGCGAACGCTCTCGTTTGGTTAGCTAGCTACAATTTTTATTCTTCCTAATTTGCTACAGGGTTCCACTTCAGATCTCTCACTTTGTTTCAAGGGATAATCACGGATATACCCAACATAATATAATGGCAGATAAACCTGAAATGTAAATGATCTTCCAGAGTAATCCGCATTAAGGTGATGATTGCACATTCGAATATATAGCTGGTTGCTTTCTTTTGAGCTAATTTGCTGAAATCTTGGAAATCGTCACATCAAAATCAACCATTCACGTAGAACTCCGGTTGAAGTATGTGAACATTAGTTGCAGATACATTACCTCAACTTTGGCATATGCTTTCCTCATAATTGGCAATGGCAATTACACATTCCTGATCGTGTTCAGATGGATTAAGCTCAGACTACTTCATTTTGAGCCTGTTATGTTGCATTTTGTGAACTGCGGGGTGGCGGCTGCTGGGCAACGAATTTGCGCATTTTTATTTGGTACAGGTTTTCCGCTTCTTCATAGATGACGCTTACTTTTTTAATTTATGAAAGACAGGTCAGACATGCTCAAACCTCAGAGGAATCTTGCCTGTCTCATATGGTGCACTGGTAAACGTAGTGATGGATACATCAAACAACACAAACGTTCTAAGCGTTATTGTTGCGAGATAAAAGTTATGTTTCGGATCACAACTGTTAGAAACCGCTCACTGCTCACAGCAAAATGAGCCTCAACCAATGTGCATACGATCAAGGTTGCCTCACAGAATATTACACGCTTTGGATGCATAGACAGGCTCGTGACTGACTGGTGAAATCAGAACTTTCGAATCCTTGCTCTACAGAAATGACCCTTAGCTGGCGCCAAACTCGGCAATATACGGACGCACGAAGCAATGGTTTTTCGGATGATGATTTGTAGTCGATAAGTATTCAAACTTCGCCCTCATGATTTATGGTTCCATTACCAATCGAATTCTCATTCACATTCGCGGATGATATATGAGTAAATGAACTGTCGTTACGGTAATAACTTATTTTCACCAAACTGGATATACTCACCGTCATTCATCGTTCGCAGTTCTGTTAGGATTTGTGCAAACGAACGGATCGTTTGTATGCATAAATAAAGCATATTCTTGAAGAAACATTGCCAACTTGACTTTCAGCTTGAAACTTTTCCTTTCACCTCAAACATCCAGCCGATATCTAACAGTACTCTAAGAATTCATAACATTCCGTACACTGTATCGGGGTTTCACACAAAATTATCCCACGTCAAACTACTACATTATCTACTAACAGCGATACATTTCGTTGAACAAGTATTCTATTAGGTAGTTGATGAAAACCGTCCTAGGCATGCATCTTTATGCCATCGAGCTGGAAATAGACTGCGAGGTGATGTAAGCGGGTTTTCTGAGTACGCTAGCAATATTCCACTCGGAAACAGAATAAGCACGTTGCACGTAATCGGAATGTGGTCGACATTTTCAGCTTAGACTTGAGGTTAGCAGACATCAGAACATTATGTCAACGTAAGCTCACCAGTAAGATTGCGTTGCAATTCTGTATAGTTGAAACATGTTATTTGACGTTACCACTTTATCTACCGAGAGATTACATAGGGCCAACAAATATGAAAACCCGAAAAAGTTTTATTTGAAAATTCTACTTTGAAGCCGATATTGTCAACATTTGGGATTATCCCGTACAAACGGTTCGAGGACAAACTTGGGAAATCAAATTCCTAGTGTAAGCACTTCATGCAGTTTTACGAATTTTCCAGCAATCATCAAGCATTTTTGGATCAAATATGAACATGCACGAGCAGCTTAGCTGAAAACTGCATCTCGAATTTTCGGACCGGATTTCATGTCATACTGAACAAAATCGTTTCATACTAACATAACTGTTGACGATTGACGAGTGATTTATGCGCATGCAAATGATGTGCTATTTGGATGCGGTTTCTACCAAAACCCAGGTGATGTTTATGCCTAACGGTCATCGTAGTTCTCAATAGACCTGTCAATATTTTGCGGAATATTGAAATACCGGTCTGAATCCTACAGTTACTCGTCAACATCCAACGGTAGACAATTCAGCGGCAACCGCCTACTCAATATGACCAATAATACCTGGTGACGTCATCAGTATTGTTGCCGTGAATCGCTATTCAACATTGTAACACGGATTCCAGGCAATAATGTTGTGACTGCAAATGACTCTTGGACCGAGAATTCGTTTAATGCACACAGGTCATTTCGAAAATCAAACCACAAACGTGTACACCCATTTGCACGTCAAACATGCATTCACATACATCATTGTTATTCGTCTTGGCGGAACTTCTGCCGTAGCGCGTACACACTATTCTAATAGTTTCTTCTCGTCTGTCGTCTTCCTAACGCCCGGAGCCCGCTGTTTTCTCCCTGAATGTCGCCTGTGGGTAATATACTACTTCTGAGTAGTATACTACTCACAACGAAACTGCTTGTTACACAACACTTCCCTCCCTTCTGAGATCCCTCGGTGCAGCTTCATCTGTTGACGAATCTTCCCCGAGCGACGCAGTGTTTCCCCACTGATTATTGACCTTCTGGTTCACCGCGTCGGTATCTCGTGCCACGTCGTTAACTCATTGGCATGCATTCGTTTCATCTCCCCGTTTCTCTTAATCGTGTACACTGGACCTCGTCTAGAGACCGACGAATACAAACTTATCCATTTGGGTAGAAATTTCATTGATCATGGGCCACTGGCGCCCGTGTTCCGATGATCTCGATACTTCACCCGTTCTCCTAGGTTGAACATTCCAGTTTTGCCGAGTCGTTTCCTACCGGATTGTTCCTTTTTGTGCCTGCGATGCATTCAGATGTCGTTTGGCTCTTTCCCTTTCGGCAATCAATTCTTTAGTGGAATCAATGCACTTTGACCATATTCCGATGTCCTGATCCACCGGAGATTGAGAGATTCTACCGTACATCAGTTGAAATGAGGATTTCTCCGTACTCGCCTGCACCGACGCCCGATGGGCCAATAACACAAGTGGCAACGCAGACTCCCAATTGCTTCCTTTGGCTGATAACCATTATTTGACGGTTCGGTTGTCACGTTTACTTAGACCGTTCGTTTGCGGGTGATATGGTGTCGTTCGGATGCGCTTGATTCCAAGTTGCTGCATGCGTGTTCGAGACTTCTCGCTATCAAAGCATGGTCCCTGATCTGTCAAGTTCGCCTTTGGTATACCGCGGTTTGCTACGATGTGCTTTATCACCATGTCTCCAACTGTAGATGCTTTTTGATCCGGAACGCCAGTAGCTTTGTTCCCAAGGGTAAAGTGTTCCGTCATGAACAAAACGTACTGGTTACTGCGGGCGCTCAGTGGAAATGGGCCCATAAGATCCATCGACCAGAGTTCACCGAGATCGAAAGCTGGCATTGGGTAAAAGGAATGTTGGGCTCTCAGATTTTCGCCTTTCACTAACCGATAACGATGGCATGCAAACACGTAAGCCGTCACATCCTCTTACATCTTCGGTCAATATGCTTTTTGTTGCAGCAGATCGTAAGCCCTAGTGCATCCGGTGTGTGTCATTTCATGACAGTCTGCTAGCAGTTTCTTCTTCAGTTGTTTCGAGATGACTACCACGCGAAGGCACCCAACGCCACGCTGCTGCGTCGCTACGCCCACACTGTTTAAGCCAACTCTCCTCCTTTGGGATGGGATTATCATCAGCTCTTCATCATTAGTATTTTAGAGAATCCTCACGCCTCTTTCAGAACTTCAATCACTTTCCGTAGGACCTTGTTCTGATGTTGTAGATGCACTGGTGTCTGTGGGTCCTGCTCCATTACTAAGCCGTTGACTCCAGAAGTCACTTTGGAGAGTTCGTCGACTATCTGCGGTCGAAAAGGAAAATCCGCTGTGCAATTTCTTGAACCAGGCAACTGATTGACCGCGCAGTCATATTCCTGAGAACTCAATGCACATTGGGCTAATTCGCCTTTCAAGTCCCTCGCAGTCCTGATCCACTCTAGGGGTTTGTGATCCATCAACATGTGGAAGTGTTTACCCAACAGGTACGGCCTCCACTTGTCCAGTGCCCAGACAATTGCCAAACATTTCTTTTCAACGGTTGAATACTTCTGCACCGTTGGAATTAGGACCCTGCCGGCATATTCAAATACTCATTTCCTTTGCTTGAGTACTGCCCCAATGCCACGGTCACTGGCATCTGCTGCTAGGATGAACGTTTCATTTGCATTTGAAAGTTTCAGAGTTAGTTGTTGCTTGTTCATCGCCTGGTGCACTCGCATGAACGCCCTCTGGGCATCGTCGGTCCATTCGAATTTCTTGTATTTTCGAAGAAGTTCGTACAATGGTGATGTAATGGAGTAAACATTTTTCACGAAACGACTGTAGTACCCCGCTCGACCCGAAGATTGTCCCAGCGTTCATTTAGAAATCGGGGCGATAGCCTCTTCAATCGTTGATATTTTTTCCGGCAGAGGCTTGATTTCATCTTGACCCAATTTGTGTCCCAGTAACACCACCGATAACCCTACAGGCATTGATCAGCAGTCCTGAGTTCTTATTGCGATATAAAACAGTATCTTTGCGAGCGGCGTGCTTCGATTCCGTCTTACTGTATATTACGATATCATATCCATATACAGCTACATTATTCAGTCGTTTTACCCGCTGAACCATCAGGCGTCGAAATGTGAACAGTGCTCCGGATAGGTCAAGCGGCATGCGCTTGAACTGATACTATTTTTCGCCTAACGTGAATGCTATTTTCTCATGCTCCGTGGGTTTGATCAGTAACCACCAGTATTCGTAGAGTAAGTCCAATACTGTTAACAGCTTTGCCTGTTGCAGCTTGTCAAAAATGTCAGCGACGGACGGTATTGACACAACTTTATTCTGTGCTACCTCATTCAGCCGTCTAAAATCCACACGAAAGCGATATTCCCGTTGGACTTCTTCACCAGGTGAACATACGACTTGTACGTACTGTTGGCTTCTTCGATAACATCCTCCTTTGTCATGTTCTGTACATGCTTTTTTAATTCCTCCTTCAAATGAGCCGGTATTCTGCCAGGTCCGTGAAGTCAAAATTTTCCCGTTGTAAGTATTTCATGTGCAATCCAGATGCAGACTCCGTACGTGTCATTGTCGTTCGTAAATACTGCCGCATATATCTCTACCGTGAACTGGATCCAGGAGGCAGTGCAAATGGGGTTTTTAGCTGTGCGTACTTCATTGACGTTATCCTTTCGCTGTCCTATGAATGTCAGGCAGCCATACCTCGTTCACAACATTTTGAGCTTCAAGTCAACCATGACATTCGTTGCAGCGAGGAAATCGGCTCCAAGGATCGTTTGCCTGGTTTCTGGGGACACAATGAAACGGTGCTTTACGATACGGCCGCCGATACGTACCCCACAATCATTCAGACCGTCAACCAGTAGACTATGACTTCTAACCGTTCTAATCACCACGGACGTCGGTTCTACGTTTTGCTTTCCTGCACGAGCAATAAACGAAATAGCCGCCCCTGTATCGACCAAACACTGCTCTCTCTCTCTCTGTCACCTTCAACCATAGTATGTGCGGCCCCCTTTCAATCACTCTCATTAATAGTTGACCCGCCAAATAAAAAGAACAATCATGAAACACCTTATTTTTATACCTCTTGAACCGCCGGATTGGACATTTCTTTTTCCAGCGTCTTTATCTTACATAGATGAAGCAACCTCTTAGTCAATCGTTGTTTCGTGATGATGTGCTCAAGGCAGCTACATCCACTGCGAGTTCCTTCATTGTCTTCTGCATTGATTCCAGCGTCTTCTTGTACGTATTGCCGTTCGCATTCACTCAGGCCGCGAACATTATTGCCAACGCCTGCGTCGCCTTCGCGAGCTCATCAAGGTCCATCGGCAGAGCGATATTGCCAATACGGACTTGGTCGCCAATGGCCATGTTGAGAACTTCAAAGAACTGTTCCGTCAACAACTGTTGTCGTGGTTCTTGATCCAAACCTGGCGGAACCCTGTCCAGCAAACCTTGCAGAATGGCGGCGAACACGGATGGATCCGCTCCTTGTCCAAGCCTACCCGCATTGAACTGCCGTATGGCCTTCTGACCGTCGGCGTCGCTGTTAAACTCAGCCACCGGCGCCTCCTTTGCAGCAGCCCACTGTATCTTCGCAGGGCCCCTTTGCGCTGCGTCCGGCACCGCCTTCACACTGCGTTTCACCAGCGCCCGCAGAGCAGCCAGCATTCCACGGTCGGTCTTGACTCCGACCACTTGGGCCACTTCCTCGGTGTCCTCCATGAACGCCCAAAGGTCTCCATCTTCGAACGGCTGCTGCCAGGGTATCTTCATCCCCGCGTTCGTCGCGGTACCAGTTGTTGTGACTGCAAAAGACGCTTGGGTTGAGAATTCGTTTATTGCGCAAATCAAACCAAAAACGTGTACACTCATTTGCACGTCACACATGCATTCACAAACATCATTGTCATTCGTCTTGGTGGAACTTCTGCCGTAACGCGTACACACTATTCCAATAGTCTCTTCTTGTCCGTCGTCTTCCGGACTCTCGGAGCTCGCTCTTCTGTCTCTGGATGTCGCCTGTGGGTAATATACTACACGTGAGTAGTACACTACTCACAACTTAACTGCTTGTCATACAAAAATAAAACCATGTCAAATCGCAGCCCATTAAACTCATATCGCTGCAATGAAATGTCTGTTCGTCTGGCTCCGTTTATTATCACTTTTAGCTAAGTATACCCTGAGCTTGCAATAGAGTATCGCAGACACAATATATTAGACGGGAAGAATTGTTTTTGCTGAAGTTGTGCTGTATACACAGGGGTAAGAAATACCAATGACGCAAAATTATTCTAGCGTTTATGCTGCTTTAGCTGTCCACATTCATAATCTAACCTCCAGATAAAACGTTTTGCATGAAACTGCAGCTACAAATTCGTGAAAACCCTTATTCAAATTCAGCTGAAACTCATGAACAAATGGATAGGAAAGTGGTCGACTTTGTGGACGCTGAGAATACAACACTTCCGTAGTTTGAGTGTTGCAATTAAACCAAAAATTCATTATGTTGCGTCCAACTCCTGACCTTGCATTATTGTGAGATGATGGGAACCGAAGTGATTACCAATAGGCGATACAGAAAAAAATAATGCTCCCTATAAACATAGCTTTTATGGTGACCGACTGTTCGCTTGGACTCAATTCCGAAATTCAACCCAAGATACGTTGTTTTTCTTTGAGGTCCTGTTACTCCGTAAACAACCTCGGAATATAGTTGCTGTGGAACTGAGATATTTATTAAATTAAACCGGTAAAAATCAACTGGAGATTGAAAATTCTGCAGACCAGGAAACATGTTGACCAGTTACAACGTCGTAGTCACAGACCGAATAACGTATAGTTACATTTGTTACCGAAGTCGTTAATGCTTGAATACTGCAACTGGTTGGATGTTTGGTAATCACCTCTCTGTGTAAAAATTCGCCAACTGTTCTGGTTGGTGGACGACTTCGTTGCCACCAAGCGGTTAGGTCCTGACGTACTGTCGAGACTCTTGCAAAATTAGTCACGCAACATAACATCGCTGCATGGTTTACTAATATATCTATCATCTTGCTTAACTGTCTGTCACCGCAGACCTAAAGCCCTTTTGTGGCGTTTGATTAATCCCATACAATACATATGAAGCAGGATGCTTCGCCATGATTTCCACTTTCTAAGAATATGTCCGGAATTCCTCAAATAATAAAGCTTTTGAGTGACTGACCAAGGGCCACTCAACTTTGAAGTACTGTTGCGTCAATAGTTATCTGCTGAAGAGTAGCATCGGGGAACATTTTGTTTGCGATCGCGAAAATCATTGAGTCACGTCACATGCAATGTTCTGAAATCGCACATTGTGAATAGTTATACATCAGATGTATACCTTACACCGGCACTTTCGTTCACGAATGCATACATCTTCATATATTACAACTATGTTTGTTACCAGACATATACAACGTGAAATTCATACTTATTGCACGACCACTGAATATATGACTGAGTGATAATTTTGAGAAGCGTGTACAGTAGTCTATTTCAGACAGTGGTAGGACTATTAATTTAAACATTTCAAAAGAATATCTATGAATTTCTAAATTTGCATGTTCCACCAAAATCGCGGTCTAATATTTATTGCGTAAATTTGGACAAGCCGCTTTATAAGGCTATCCGGTCACACCAACCCCATTCGGTTATCCGAACATTGTGATAAGCCTCAACGTTTCATAAAAACCGGAGTTGAATGCACAATCCAATACACCGTAATGCACTTACCAATAATCTCTGTTTTCTGAACTGGGAATGCAAAATTGACAATTAATGGGTAGTTTAAATCTAGTAGTAGTATACCGTGGTTGTTAGCATCTGAACGATTGGCTGATCTGGTCAAAATGAAACATACGGTATTGTTTAGTAAACTCAATCTGCCATCAAGACCTGTGATCCACCTGGAGTGTCAAAATGACATCTACGCTGGGTGCTCGTATGTTTATTAGTCGCAATTCAGTTAAGGGTTTAATTGTGTAGTGTACTCTTATGCCAAATTGATGAAACTACTATGATTACATCCTTCTTTCTGTTCTGACCAAAGAGTAACGTTGGACGTTTTCCGATCTACTATAGCCCTTGAACCCACCAGTTATCGGAAGGCCTGTGAAGTTTGTGAAAATTTTTACACTCCTTCCTTCGAACATCGGTTTAATTTCCTTCATTGTTCCGGCAACCCATAAGGTGAAGCATCGCTTCTTCAAACGCTGATCTTATATATTAACCGAAGATTTCCTTCTCAAACGGTCTTACATGCTATATATTATAGGACAACAGTCAAGGTCAACGTGCATCAGTATAGCGGATGGCCTTGCCATGCTGGCAATACTCCCTATACAGTAAATATATATATACGTTTAACTTCCGCGCACTGAATAAATTTAGTCGGGTAGGTCACCGCACCCAGCAACAAAATAATGGTTTCACTGGTTACGATGGGAGTAAACACAGTCCAAACAGTTTAACCTCTGTATCCATTTTTTATTTCAGCATCACGTTTTCTAAAATACTCATTATGTTTCTGCGTGAGTACTGAGTCACGTTGTTATTTTCTAAGTGGGAGGTAAAAGTTACTTTAGTGACTTGTTCAGGAAGGAGTTCAAACATATTCCGGAAAGAAATTAACATTACCCCAAGAACCAAAGACCTTGATACATTATGCAACACAAGCATAAGATGAATTCATTGAACAACCACCCGAGCATTGATTCAACCTGCGAATTTGATGTTCTGTAACCCAAAGTGTATCTGGTAAGTAGAGTGAGATTTTTTTAAAGCGGTGATGGAAACGGTCATCGGTTTGGCGTATACACAGCTGTTCGAATGATACTCCACGTATAGCAAACCACTGAGCGTTATGTCAGACAGCCCATCTCAGTACTTTAAAGGATCGCCGTCCGCCAATGATCAAGTAACAGTCGTTATCTTCGAACACAGTTATCTTCTTGGTTGCATCTCCTTCAGTAATGTCCAGTTCAGAAAACGCACAAGATTAGCCAGTTGTTTGCACTACCAGTTGAGGGTGGTGAGTTAGCAGACATTAAATGCAGTCATCGGCTGAACCATTGTACTTAAACTGATGTAAATATCACCGTATGTTTCGTTACGTAAAGCAGGAAGTAGTCTTGAACGAACCTCCAGTTTATCTCTCAGAATCTTACTTTAAACCATCACAGTGTCACCTTACTTTAGCGCTAGCCAAATACTTTTAGTGGACTTTGATAGCAGATACAGTTGACGAACACCTCCAAAGCAAACGTATAGACGTGCAATACTTATGTACCGAACCAGAGATAGAGATAGTATAGTCAATTTTGTAGTGCATCGTTTTTATCCTCAAATCACATTCTTTTGTGTCATAATTTTTGAAACGTAGTTCGTCATTCCTCACAATGGACGACGTCGGAATGTATGCATATATTTGCTGTTTAACAGATTTCGTGTTTATTACTTCGATAAGCAGATACTCAAAGCGCCATTCAAAGCGCACACCTCTCTAGCCAAATCAAGCTGGATGCTTAACACACTGGCGTGATTCCAAGCATCCGGTGGTAGATGCATGCTCTGATTATCTGATTCTAACTCACCCTCATCAAAGGCACCTCTCTCAAATAAGCCACATTTAGCAGTCAAGACAACAGGATGAAATATCCAAGAAGCTCAGTGGGACGAAATGCACTCCAAATGGAAAAGCGAGGGCCAAATTAAACAGCAAAATAAACTTGTTTCCACTCTTGCCTACGACGATAGGGTTCACATTAATAAACGGGTTTGTTAGACGACACTGAAGAATTTCCACGTTCGCTTGGTGGACTTAATCTGACCCATATATAGCTGGGACTTCATAGGTGCAGGGATATTTTCATGCCCCAATTAATGAATCTTCTTACCGTACTGAAGTTATTTTTGTAAAACTGATCCCGAAACCTGGAAAATTGTTTTCGGAATTTCTAACAACAAAAGAGTTCACTCCCATCATGTTGCAGAACAAACTCCCTCAGCTGGAGTTTGCTTAAAATATGACACGCAGTAGAAATGTCAGCCTTCAGTATACGTATCTGACATACCTGCATCAACGGTTGCCACGCAATGCAGTCACATTTTTTGCATTATCCATTATAACTCTTGTGGATTGGTTGCTCGGTGTGTGTAAAAAGTGCTCAACACTTTGTCTTTCCAATCTAACGGTAATGCAAAACCTTTAATGAGCAAATTTTCTTCACTATTTTCAACCCGAGGCGCTTTGTTCACTTTGATCAGCGTACAATTTGTAAACTCGTTCTATATAAAATGAATTCGTCTGTGGCTGCATCAGATGAGATACAGTGTTTTATCATATTTGAATGAATCATTCAACAAAATAACTGTTTTCATAAAAACAGATAAATACCCTTATAATTTGAGCGCAGTTATGTTGCTTCCTTGATATGCGCATGTTTCCGAACATGCCCCAAACATCCTTCCAATTAAGAAGAGATTCAGACTCACCGGTGTTTTGAAATACGGAATGAATTCGCTAATATTTCGCAGCACTTGCTAGTGCGTAATGTTTAATCAGAAGTTAAGTCCAATTTACTGCTGTTATGAGTCCCACCCGTCTCGGAGACCAATCTCACAGCTCAAGCCACTTAAAGGTGGGCTTACGGAAGGCAACGTTTTTATGAGAACCTCGCCTTTCTGCATGATTGTATTCAGCAAATGACTTGACTTTTTTATTTGACCACCTTTCGAAGTTTCATCACGGCAGGCAGCAATGCTACAGTCGCTTTCTGAAATGAAAACTATTCTTCGAAAAACGTCTGTATGACCCATCACACACCTACAGCTAGTGTGAGCAGTGTTGAGCCTTAGATATCAAATGTTCATAATTTTTTCGATGAAGTTCGTTTTTTTCTACCATAGTTCATCTTATATACCAAAGTTTGTTTGTTAAACATCTGTGAGCGCAATTCCAGTTTAGCCCGAAAGAACTGGTCAGTTCGTGAGGATTTTAGTCTTTTATTCGAGATCCCAAAACAGACCGCACAACAAAGCCTCTACGATAAAATATACTTCTAAATTAAAATAGGACACTTCAGTAATACATTTGTTTAGATAAATGTGCTTCGTCCCGAAATTTTAGAGTGTTATGGAAGTTTATCAAACAGGGTAAAATCAACTTGTATAATATGTAGTTTTTCGTATTACGGGCTCCCACAGAATAGAGTATAGTCTGTCTCCTGTGTATCCAACCCTAAGTTCACAAGAAAATTAGTTACACAACAACTCACACCTTTTTATATTCATCAATTGAAATCAAGGCGCAGTAGGTGAGAATGGTATTCACCCTCTTTTGATCCACGTTTAAGAGGCTGAACTTCATGCCCGGAATGTCCTGTTAGCTGAATTGGTTTACGGTAATTGTTAAAATATTTGCCCCGTTGCATTTCATGTAATCTCCACTTGTTGAGCATAAAACGTTGGTCTCAAGTATGTGCGCGTTGTGACTGAACGATATTTCTGAAACAAGTTGCTTCCGATCAGTGCGCAACACATCTGCAAAAGAGCTTCATCCTTCTGAAGCTCATAGCGTTTTAGGTAGGCCCATCCACAGTGTAGCCTAAAACCTGAATGCCATTACTTCCTCGGAATCTTCAGTGCAGTCACAACACTATTGATAAAAAGGCAACTGCCACACTTAGGGAGACAGGCGTCTGTGCTTTGAATTGAAGGAACAGCATTTTTAGCCTTCGTTATCACAGTTCTGTGAACAATCGCGTTTTCGACTTGATCACTAATGTGATTGTGTCCTGCGTTACCTTACAGTAAAAGTATTAATATCATTAACCTGCTTTTTGGAAGCTGACTTGTCTTGCAGTCGGATATATACGTCACACATAAGTGAGCTGAACAAAAGACTAGACATTCTCCCATTGCGCATTCAAAAAATCGTCTAGCAATTTTTTGGAAATTCATTCTAACTCATTATGACCCAAATTCACTTTCAGGATCTACCGTAACAGCCAGTCTGAGTTTCTCGGCAATCCTGTTATAACTATGAGACAATTTGTCTAAAAATGGTAGACGTCCCTCGAACATTCAACTGAGTAGTCTGTAAGTATCAAATATAAAGCTTAGACGTTCTCAAAATATTTTCTCACAAAATACTGCAGCGGTCAATGTAGACATCTGCCCTAGGTGTCGAATGTTCTGTTTTAATCCGAAACCATCCGTTGAACGATTACAAGAAACAAAAAGTAACACCGTTACTATATACTTTTCGAAAGCTCCCGTTTGTGTTTTGCACGACAGTAACTTGATATCCGGGTGAGTTTTTGGGGCAACGTTTATGTCATTCGGTAACGTAACAAACACGTGTCACAGAGTAAGCCAGCGATCTGAAGTCTCCCGTTTTTGAGCCGTATGCTACATTACCTGTTTGAGGGAATTCAATGGATTCCTGAACGTCTAAGTGTCCATCATCCGCTAGCTTCCGAGCAGCCGGCTGTTCTTTTTTGTGTATACATCTGCGAATAGCTAGTATTTTACAGCTGATGTATTGCGCATTCGGTTCCGTAGAAATGTCTTCCGTAAACAAATTTCAACAGAACTTTTGAAATTTATGGGTATCACATTGCAAGGACATATGTAGTTCTCGAACTTATCGGGCAAAAGCAACAAGCAAGACACTGTTTACATATTCAGTTAGTCTTGATGTTTCCGAGGTTTTTCTGCTAAATGGCTGTCGGGCGTGATAGCTACTATAGGACGCTCTATATAATCTAGCACGGGAAAGTGGTATAAGTTTTCTGTACCACACGGAGGAATTGGTTGTTTCTTTCTGCTGCTGAATTCATTTTACAACTCGGGATAGCTATCCGCTTATATTCAAGATAACACGAAATATGTGAAATTACAATTATACGAATGACATTCTCGAAAATATCTTGCAAAATATCTGAAACTTCTACTGGTTAGTAGAACTGGCTGTGTCTCCCTAGCAAATCTGTTGATATTCAGTCTTTCTTTATCAAACTGGTGGTGTTAATCACGTGAGAGACAAACATAAAATGTATTGCACTTTACATGCGGTGCAGACTGATTATTCATGCCTACTCCTTGGGAGGTAGATCTGTTTGGATTCCATAGTCGATTCCGCTTGGAAAAGGTGGTAGGATTAAGCTAGAAATCTAGAAAATCAGCCCTATTTTTGACATTTATCTCGTCTGTTTATTCGAAACGTCCATGATAATTATGTTGCCAGAGTGCATCGCTATCATGAGGAGGGAAGTTGGTGGCCTATTACAATTTTGATTCAACTAGTTGGCGACACCTGGTCCTCTGACGTTCCTCTCCCAGACCCCAAAAGTGGAGTGAACGCCCGCACTCACTAGCTGGTTTCATGCCTCACTATCGTTTGATTGAATATTGGTTTCGTAAGTTGCAATCAATTCTCATTAAATTGATTGCAAGTATGAGCGCCTCATAGATTTGTGATAATAACTTATCTCTGAAAGAGGCAGGTTCACAGATACTTTTGAATCAAATATATAGCTAACAAATTGTGAGGTTTGAGGGAGCGAACTGGTTGCCTTTCTCATATCAGAACCCTTGTTGCACGAGAAGACGTTTCATTAAGCGATTAACAATTTTGTTCTTATGACCAGTGTATTCCGTCATAAACGTAGAATGGAATGCTTTACTATGATTCACCATTGTCCACAACATTCTTCTAGCTTTTGAATGATATTGACCGGTGACCAGAAAATGTTAGCGTGATAGCTGACCTGGTCTGAGTTTCCGCGCATCTGAGTATGCCAACCAACTATTATTATTGTTATTAACTAAACGTAGTTTGGAAGTTCGGCTGCATCCGGTAATTGTCAATATAAATGTCATAGTATAATATACACGATTTCTATCCCATAATTTTTATATATGGGTGCGTATTGTGTGGTGGTCCTCTGCCGCTAATGTGTATTGGCAGTTTTATAATTAACAACATATTATTTTGAAGCCGTCATCTAATTAGTTGAGGATTCAGAAAGAATCGCCATAACGAATAACTTTTAACCATTCAGATGCGTTGCGGAAATCAAGTACAAATGTTACGAATTATGTACAGTGTGTCACAGGATATATTAGGTTGAATAAGTGTTGAGAAAATTAGGCCCTTGATGTGAACGAAATAGCCACACTGATCAATAAGGGGAATAACAGCCAAATTCGGCAACAGGTTGTGTGTATATCACCCAAGCGGCTAAAAAATGTATTAACCGTAAATTAGTCACTACCTGTCAGTGAACGCAATATGTTAATTGGTAGAGGTGAAACTGGATTCCAACTTTTTGTATTAGCAAGGGTATAAGTTCCGGCATCTTAACATTGCTTTGTTCACTAGCAGATGTGTGTGAACCTCTTCACATCTTCTTACATTTCCAGCATCTTCTGATATTTAATAATCGTCCTTTTCATGATGTATTAGAGCACAAAGTCGTAGCCGGTGAATAATGTGGCTCAACGTTAAACCCTGTTGGTCATGCGCACAAATATATTCTTAGACGGAAGAAGTATAGATAAAGAAATCACTTGATCGTTTCCTAATGTAAACCGGCGGCCGCGCAACATCTTACGTCACATTTTTACTGCGAAAATTACAGCCAAACCTTAAAATTCCATTTGACTGCAATTTATATCGGCCGGTAATAGTGTTCGCAAAATGTGTGATTGACAGTGAAGAGCTATGGATCGTAATTCGGTGATAATTTACCAAGAGACGAAGTTTTATGAGGCCGTCAGATGCAAATAGACACTCAAGAGACCGAACCGATTTGTTGTTCTCGGGTAACAGAACGTTCAAGGGAGTTCGTACTTGGAGCCTGTTAAACACGGAGCCGCTGTAGTTGTTAACAAGAGCCAAGAATGGCTGTTATTGCACTGGATTCGTTAGAAAAGTTAGATCTTTAATCATAGAGATTTCAACAGAGTGTGACTGACGATAACTGCAATCGATAATGAATCGCATATATTTGATTTGAGGCATTTACTCCATTGAAAGAGATAAAAGACTTATTGTGACTTTTTTGCGCCTATTTTCATAGAGAACCTACACTGCCCACATCGTTTATGTCAGAGGTGGCGAACGAGCATCCAATATGTACAGTATCCACACATTTCTGGAATATCGCTGGCGCACACTTACCGCCGAGTGGAAACCTGTGGTAGTGGTAAATTACTCGATGTGTGTTTATTGAGACTCGGTCTTCACGACTATCTTCCACTTCAGTTCGGAAATATGTTTCAGAGCAATGGATCCGAGAGGATATCTTGCTACCATTGGGTTGAAGGATTTGGATTATTGGTGCATAAGCCGATACGGATATGCCTGCAAGGTCTTATTCAAACCCGCTAAAAAATAACCGTAAAGTCAAATGGAACGGTTGGCCCTTTCACTTTTCGAACGTGGACGGCTCAAGAAAAGTAGTCCACCTTTGTTAGCCCCCCTCTGGTTCCTGGACGGGTTAATTCAGACTGCAATGCTGTCGTTGTTTAGCAGTACACTGGCCGCTCGGGACAAAGCGTTGGCCTACTTCCGGGTTAAATGAAGCGTTTATCTTCAACCGTTGTGCACTTACCTGGTTTGCTAGTGAAAACGATGTCAAAGTTGTCTAAAAGCCATTGCACAACTTCACTTCAAAGTTCACTGGAGGCGAGAACACGTTACAAACGATAGATAGAAAATGACGTTGCATGGGTCATAAACGGAATTGAACGGGAAAATTCGCAGATCACGTTTCCTGTCCAGTTTACATTTAAAAGATGTGGGTGAGTTTCGGAAGATATCAACGAAACGTCAAAGCCTAATTTATCATGGAAACATAGGTCACACGCTATATCACGTAGAAAAACAATCTGGTGTCCGTTAGTGTTCTTGCTACTCTGGCTGTTGGCTCGCACAGTGGTTTCACAATTTAAGCAATGTTACACAAGGCTGTCTGTTCTTTTGCGATCCAACAAGCAGATTTCATGAAAAATGTCTCGCTGAACATAATGCTCGTTTGCGATTTCGCCCCGAATGCTCAGTTTGCATACCAGGCGTCATTCCCCTGACGGATGCGGTATAATCTTTATGTGTTCACTGAGCCAATTGAGCAAAAGTATTCGGAAACAAGCTGTTCGTCTGTTTTCAACAAATTTCTGATCACTGTTTTACCTATGAAGTAGGATACATATAGAATATGAACAGTGATACAAGCATGTCTGCAAATCATTCACGATCACTGTGTAAGTTGTATCATTAGTCATAAATTCTCGCAGGAATAGCGGCAGCAACAATCCACTAGGATTCTTTCCGACGTTGTTTGCTTGTGAAAACTTCATCCTTGTAAGTGCTGAACAATTACTCCGGATAGTCTTCATGCACCCAATCAACAATATGTGATGTATTAATTCACGTTCTATTCCATGACGATAATGTGGTCCTTAATAGCTATGCATTGGGTGAAAAAGATATCTGATAAACATTTCATCAAATCTACTGATTCTCATCATAAATAACGAAAATCTTCGTTGAAATTAATTTCATGGGAAATGCTTTTGGTTTCGGCTTAATTAAATGTTGTTTTGTGGATAACGATTTGATTAGGAAGAGTTTTTCATTTTCACCGTCGTTTTAATTGTCGTAGAATTAGCTTCATGGGACTGCTCGTCTTATCATATTACTTCCACAACCACATCGCTTTTATTTGGTATGTATGTCATTAGGACAAAATAGATATGTGACCTCAGATAAGGGGACTCCGCATCAGCTGGCTATCAACCACAGTGACGGGACAAGCTAGAACACCGTATGAGTCAAACCGGAACCAAGCTTCATTTTTACTAAGCACATCATACTTACTATCCAATTGTTACAACAACTGACGCCGTTCATCGTGTTATTACATCGCCAACATCCGAAGTTGTTAACGCTGAAGAAAACTGTGACAATCAAAAATTGTTGATAATTATTGCACCAACGAAAGTTGGTGGACGCAGTCGGTATCTTGGAAGCTGCTTTAAGTTCGTTAGCAGGCCCCATATTTAATCCCTTTCGTCAGGCGCTCTTCATTTTCAGTAGATGTCTTCGTGTTCAGACGACAAAGTTGAACAAAACAGTAACCTCTCGTGATGATATTTTCCATTCCACCGAGGTGCTAAATTGATCACTCACACATCAGCGTAAAAACGAGGCCATACTTTCTGTTCAAACTACATGAAGTAATTATGCTCAAAAGTTCTGTTCTGTCTCTCTGAAATTTGACCTAACCGTTACTTTTCCACGACTACTTTAATATTATTATTTAATACTTTGACAATATCTTTGGCTGGACTGATTGTAGCGCCCTAACACATGAGGGGTGAAACGTTCAGCAGCTAAAAACATGGGTTGGGGAAGATCGACTCATTTGGAAACAGCTTTGTGTTTATGGGATTGTAGCTCAGAGATATGTAGATAGCTTTAATGTGGCGTGTTTTGCTAGCTTTGACATTATTTTCAATCAAGAACACTGCTTCAATATAAACGGTGACCACTAGTTTCCTGAAAACAGCCTATTTTGCTCCAGTGAGGGAAATAAAAGCATAGATGATTTTTACGGTGCTCCTTACGTGAGTGTCCGTCAGTTTTGGTAGATATAGGTAGCAGAAAATTGTGTTTTGAAACAGCAGTCATTCTGACATGCTGCGCGGACAACTTAAACTACCAAACAGGTACTCGTCAAAGCGTGCGCTTCATAGCTACGCAAAATAATACGCGTATAAATGCATATAGATAGTCAAGGCTTCACCGAATGAAATGGAAACTAGTATTGTTATGATGCCACAATTAACATTTGTACCGCTAAATCAAAATGTCAGCCAGCAGCAAATCAATCGAACTACACGGAAAACTTGATGGTCGTGAGATTCACTAGTGCATGGCATGTATGTTCATCTGTTGTGATATTTTCAGTTACCAGTCACTCACCCTCGATGATCGTTCTCAAATCTGAGGTCAAAAAACATTGCATCACAAAATCGGTCTCTAAATTTCCCTGCCACTATAAAATAATTCGTTCTAAATTGTGCAGATGTGTTAACAAAATATGCCGTGATTTTTCTTCGGAGTAATTCGTAAATAAATCAAAATTATTAAAATTCATCTTACCTGCTCTACCGCGTATAAAAATAGTACTTAGTAATTGAAGCCGAAACGGCTATTAATCACCTCAAATTTTACACGTATTCAATGGCCAAACACAAACCAAAACGCGGAAGTGAGTGGAATTTGGAAGAGTCTGATCGAAACTGAAACGCCTTCGTCTTACTTCAGTTCAGCAAAACAGTACAAGATTTACTTGTAAGCTCAACCACAAGCAGAACACTCTATGACTCGATATTCATGGTTAACTTGTTGATTAAGTCCAAGACACCGTATGCGACTCTGTTAATACATAATCATTTTATCATCCCAGATTATATATGAATCAATGTTTTTCATGCATTCGAAGAACAAAATGAATCACTAATCATCCAGGAGGCTGAACATGGGCAGTAGCAGTTAAATATGATTCAAGACTTCCCAATATGTTATTCTGGAAGTTACCCACCAAGTCATCATCACAATAGGAGAATAAAGATGGTCCTTCGTTAGCTCGAAATACACTCGAGAAAATTGGAATATTTATGATTTTTCAGATTGAGAACATTTCAACTTAAAAGCATTCGAAAATTGGTTTGTGAATACTGCCCAGATCTCAGGTGTATCAGACATTCCGAAAGAATCCAAGAGATGGATAACATTCTGCGTATATTTTCACCAGCACAAAACCTCATTATTTATGCTCAACATGATTTTCATGTTGAAAGTTTGACCGTGATGTTTCAGATTACAATTTTCCATCATACGGGAAATTCCACCAATGCATGCAGTGTAAATGCTATTAAGCTGTTTGATATGCATCTCTTTTCACTGTTAACCGCATGGGTATCTTATGCTGTGCGCAAAACGCATCGACATGAGTAGTTGCTAGATTGGTTGAATGTTTACATGATCTGGAGGCCGGAAGATAGAGTGAACATAAAATGATACTTCGTGAGAGTATGTAAGGTTGTACCGTAGAACCACTGTTCTATGAAAAACACTTCATTAACCTACACATTGTTACCAAACTTACCAGACCGGTTTCAACCGTTGAGCACAATGAAGTCCTTTATAAATACCAGTCTATTACTCTTACTTTGTATAAAAGAAGCACAATGAAGCTGCATATAATGAAGGTCGTCATATGGAAGGTGGCCACAGAAATTGTTAGTTAGCAACTCCAACTCTGTTTCAGTTCGTTACCACTAATCAAATGAAATCTTAAACCTGGAAGATCCAAACAGTTCAACCTGCAACTCCTCATTAAAAGTTATGCGGGTTGCAGAAATACTGAAGTTACAGAAATCATCTACCTTACAACTGGAAGTATAGCACTACTTGGCTTCGTGTTCACTTGAAAGAAATTGATGCACTGTGTTATACTGCTTACACAACCTGTAATTTTTACATCCATTTCTAGTCCGTGGTGATCCGCAGTGAAGTCGATAGACACATATTGCCCTTTGTTGAGAGTACATTTACTGTCATTAATTGAAAACGCATCGTATCTCAGTAACATATATGTATCCACAAAGATCAGAAAAACTGGGATTAGACACGCCCACAAGCACACCAAGCATTGTGTAACCAAGATTATAGAAACCCAATTTGCTGCCACAGTCTATTTTGTGCACAAGAAACAAAGCGATGTCTATTTGCACATACCTGTTATGGACGTGCACAAAGTGGCTGCTTTCACTTTGGTAACAAACAACTTGGTATGCTTACGGTCGTGTCCAATGCTTGGTCGCCCTTGCCTCTCCGATGTATATAGTTGGTGTGCTGTGGCTTTGAATTTAAGGAGAATAAACGAAATGTTGACATAATGCAATTCGTCTCCTGCGTGTCATGATGAAGGGATTTATAGGAACTCAGTGGTCTCTGTTATTTCCTAGTTGATCTAAAACATAGTTTCTGTCATGAGTTTCCCTTGTTTCATTTATGTAGCAAATATCTCTTACCCTCTGCGTATTACAGATTCTCTGTTAACTAAAACCTGTCGAGACGCCAAACTTCTAGACATTTTGGAACGTTTGAAAAAGTATTACTTCTTTTTCTTCAACGCCGTTAATATACTTCCAGATTTTGTTGTCCGTTGCTTACTCCGAACTGCTCGCTTCGATACTACAATTCGAGGCATTGAGTTTTCATTCCGAACTTAGTTTTGCTAAAATGTTTCAGCTCAAGTCTCGTCATCCTTATAGACGTCTACTCCACCTAGTGTCATGAACTTTGGAAAAGTCTGTTTTATCGTCTGCCACATAATTCAAAGGCACCTTCTGTTTCCTGTTCGTAAGTCGCCGCTTAATTGTTCGACAATAGCGTTGTCAAAGAATTGTATTTATTTATGTTGTGTTATAATGCTAATGTAATTTGTTGCAGTCCGTGAAACTACTCATTCCTACTTCAGTCAATGTATTATGCTCTTCGAAGACAAACTATCAAACCGTTCATAATCCACAAATAAAAATCTTTTCGAGGAAATGATGGTCCAGTGTGGACGCTTGCACGTATCGATGTAGCTTATCCGCCCAAAATTACTCGAAGGTTTCCATATTCTCACGTTTTTCTCACAATTTGCACTGCGACTTTTGTGGTCACCTGGCATCCTTTAAGAAAAATTAAGACCTTTCTTTTAGGTGCATATGAGCTAAGTTTGTTCCCATGAAGTGGATTCTATATTGCCCTTCATGTCTCTTTCAATAATTCACTTACATAAATGACGTATTATAATATTGTTAGTTGTGCGTATCGCCCTAGGTTTCTTGCTATGTTCGTGCTCACCGCATTGTTTCTCAAGTGTAGAATGTGAATGACGGTGTCATTACTAAATATAGTTTCGTCAAAAGATATTTATTATTAGGTGTTTAACTACGATATATCTGATGCGGTGTCGACATAGTTTTGCGTTGCGTTCGATAGGCCACAAAGTTCATACGTAGTTGTTACAGTTCTCATAAAAATTCCATTAGCATTCATGCCTGACTTAATTCAAAACACAACTGCTGCAACATCACTGAATGTAGCTCTCAACAAATAGATTGAGCTTACCTCGGATTTTGGAATTCAAACCTGTGCGTATAAGAGATCTTTTAAGTCAAAATGCATATGCTATGCTTAAGCTCATTAAAACGTGCTCAGCATCCATCTGTCAAGAGTGGGCACCACAGGAAATAAAGGAAAACCTCGTCAGCATTTCTTGCGCACGCGGTAATGACAGTCAAAAGGCCAATATCATATGAACTCATTGCTATTTATAAAACTCCCGCCATGTGTCACAACGATTTTGAAGCACAGGTGGGAACTGTTCGAATTGCTTAAACGCTTGGAGCTTACGAAGCCCTCTACGGCTGCAATTTCAGCGAGCAATTTGACTGAAAGGGTGTTTGGAAAAATTGAACTGTACAGATTCCACTTTACAGCTTCCAACTTAAGTTGTTTTCAGTGATGTAACGAGCGTTTCCGAAAAAATAGGAAGGCACGAGCAATATTGCCATAGGTTTGAGCAGCTTCAATTCCCGGGATTTGATGACGAATTATATCCGGGTGAGTTTCAGCTGCTTTGTCCGCCTGGCTGAAATTTTTACGTTGCATGGAGCAAAGTGCGTTTGGTGGTACGTTTGGTGGAAATTCACCCGGGATCCCAACATTGCAAAAAGACAATTCGGATTTTCTTGGTAAAACAACAACAATTGTTCTTACATTTGCCTCTGTGGTTGACAAAACCGGTTCAGATTGCCCACTTTAAGTGAAATCGGATCTTGCTTAATGTACACCAGCTTTTAAATTGAGTCTGATGTAGCCTTTGTAGTCATTTAAAAGGTTCGTCAGTTTCAGTTCGGGGCTTTCAGTTTGTAGCCGCTACTAAACGCCGTGACTGTTACCATCGGACCCGACAGCCGCCCAACAATAGTTCATACGAACCACATATCTCTCCTAGTAGACTATTCCCTAGTCACTTGTAATCCAATCAAACGTGAACTACTTGAAACCGACGAATGTATGTCTGACGGCACGAATGCGTGACAGTTTGACAACTTCACTAACACTGTAAGCCTCTCCAGTGGACTATTATCCGTCCTAGGTCCATCATTTCAATGACAAATTTGACGTGCTCTTATGTTTTATATAGGAAACGCATGTAGCATATGTAGTTGTAGAAATCAGGAGAAAATCACTGAAAACAGCTCCTCTCATGTTTGACCAATTCAGAATGAAGCCAAACAACATCCACGGCCGTGTAATAAGAATCAAAAGGAAACCTGTAAACATCGTTGCTGTTGATGTTTTACGGTGGCCATCCATATAAGATGATCACATTTTGTAGTGTATCTCCGCTTATGGCAAGAAAGTACGCGCAATCTACTGCTAGAACGTTTTTCAACATTTTATTAAATTACGAGATCATTCCCCCATTTTGTAATTGGGATGTGTAGCATCCTTTAAAGCCGTGAGTCAAGCTTGTTCGTTCATATATCAAGATCTGCGGAATAATCGGAAAACTGTCTGAATTCTGTTGATGTTCGGTTTCGGAAAGATTGGTTGTTATTCCGAATTTGAGTCACGTGACACTCATGAAATATTTTAGGTTTTTTTGTTATTAAGCAACGTATACTAGACAACTCAAAACATAAATTTCTCATTTTCCCTGTAAGTATATATTGTGGAGTAATCATCTAAGTTCAGTAACAAATTGCTGTCATAAATGATGCCTGTCTGATGGAGAATTTCACTTTTTTCAAAACAAGCATTTAGGATTAGGTTTAGTGTATCAACTCTATTCAAAAAGTATTTGCTGACTGTTGGCAGAATATTGTTTTCCAGATACGACAAACCCGCTGCAGCTGAAACGCAGTAACAAACAGCTAATCACAGTGCTTCAGTTTCAAATCAGAACAATGGGAACGTGTGGCCCAACCTGACTGCTACGAGATAAACGTTTTTTCCAGTTCACATTGCTTAACAAAGTGCGCTAGTCGATTCCACGCAAGTATTCCGACGACAAGATAGCACTTGTATGAGCCACATTTTCTAGATGAACCGCTACAAATACATATATGTCCCTTTCAACAAAAGGATGAATGCACCACTTTTCAAGTCATTGAAATCCAGTCGTCAAAATAAACGCCTAAGTGTGCGGTCTAGCATATTCTACAGCAGCGGAATGACGCAAAAATGTGATCGAAAGAGAAGCCCCCTATTTTGCATAGTGCCTATCATATTTCTACATTAAATACGAGAACACATTTTGTGCTATGTTTCTTACATCTGTTCGTGTAAAAGTCTACCGATGATGAAATACGAGGCGATAGAATAAACTGGTTATGAGTTCGGCGTGTTAGTACTGTTAACTTTGGGCAGAAGTAAACTTGTGGGAAAAATAAGAAAGTTGAACGATTTGGCGTTCCTAAGTGGAGTTGATTAATTAACGTTGCAGGATTTTCCAGTTCAATCTTTTGCAACTGAGTTCATTTGAATAACTCTATTTGAAGACATCCTACGCAAGCGTTTCGCTTGTCCTAACAACTGGCCAACCGCAAGGACTTAATTTATGTGGGAGATAAGTTACTCGCATAAATGGGGAATGTAAAGATAACCTGCGTTTCAAAGGCAGTACTATGAAACATAAACCCTGGTGGTACTTAATTGGAATCGGTGTTATTAAGTAATAACTTTTATACCGCTAAATTGGACTCAACGTATGAAAATAGGAAACAAGTTAATCGAAGAAGTTTGGAAGTGGAATAGTTTAGCAAGTAGGTGTTTCCAACTTCTAAGACATTCTGCTACACACTTCATCACGATTATTTTTTCAACAAAAATATGTCTATTAAACCAAACTCCATTATGATTAAGGTTAGGTTGCATGAGTAATTTGAACATACCACAAACACATATCACCAGTTATCACCAGAAACGCAAACAATTACTGAACCACTGCATAGACGACAATGTCCCATTAGCTAAAATCCGCTCAAATGACTGTCGGCAAATGAAGTTAACATGTCGTGGCAACATCAGATAAAAGATGGGAATTGCAATATAATATGAATAGAATGAAAAGGAATAATATATAGGGGTGACGAAACTTGAAAGCTACAAACTAGCATGTAGTGCGCATTACTTTCATCAGTAAACGGAATGTCATTATTATTGACACCACAAGTGTGTATGAAACTCAGATATGCTGTGGACTTACAATGTGGCTATCAGCAATCATCCATATGCCCTAGCAAACTTAATGAGATTGGAGACTTCGACCAGTATATGAGGTCCTAATTACAAGGTTATGAATTATAGTTAACAGAAAGTGAATGTGTCTCCGATCGAGAAGAGCGGGCAACCTGATAACTACTCAAGCAAAAGTGGTTGAACATTCAAATACGATGATAATTCAGTCGTGTCTGAAGTGAGGTGAATGGCGCGATGGTTAACGTTGTCGACTCATCAAAGCCTATCCGCGGTTCTATTCTCGGCAGTGGCAAGGCTATGCACTACCGTTGAACTCTAGCGAGAACGAAACTCAAGTTTATTGCCCCCGCCGTTTGGAATTGGCCGACTGGACTGTTTAGGGGAATGAGACGGCTGCGATCATTTGCAAATGATGTTCTAATTGAAAATGAACGCATTTTGTCACGTGAGCATAATTTGTTGGAGTTGCTTTCTGCGCCGCCGTGTCATAACAACGCGTAATTCAGACTGAATCCCTTCAAGAATAAGATGAACGTGAATTGTTGAGCAATATGAAATCTGTAGCAAAAAGCCGGTTGGTATACACGCTATTTCGCAAGTTACTTTGAACGTGAATATATTTGCCAACTTATGTGATGCGTTCGCTTGACCACTTTTTCTGATAGCCAACGAGCGTGCTACCACATGTTTAACAACTTGACCTCCTTTGATCAACTTCAACGTGTTAGATGTTTTTGTGTTTTGTGCCTCATTTGCATCATTCAGAGGGTCTAACTACTTTTTGACCTTTATTCGAAAAATTGCGAGAACAACTTCGTAAACAATACGGTGTTGCATCTGCAGTAATTTGTTTGCCATATTGCAAATGGTCACAATGTGGTGGCTGATGGTATAGTCGTGAACATGGAAGCCGAGGTTAAACCTAGTGTGACGGTGATCTTTATTTAAAATGTGCTGCTAATCGGAAGTGAGAAGTAAGATTTTCGGAACTGTTTAAATTTATATTTGATTGATCTTTATTTGAGTGAACGACTGGTGGAATCTGAATACAGCATTAGTAAGCTGAAGCCCGTGTCCACCGAAATTATTTGGCAAACAATCTTTATTTTTGCAGCAGGTTATCCATGCTTCATATAAATCTTATCAAACAAGCATCTAAGGCCCTCCATCCAGCTCACGTAGGTTTATTCAAAAGTTAGTTTATGCAGTAATTCGAAGTGCGTTAACCCGTACATTATTGGCCGGTCTTCATACTTCCTATTGATATATCAAGGCAGCAGGTACCAAATATTTCCACACGCCCATCCTAAACTAACTATCCGTCGGATGGTGTACAAAGAGGGCCTCATAGACCATGATGTTAAATAATAAAAAATAATTTCAGGTGATTTAAATGCAACACTGGCACACTATCTTCAATATTCATTTCATGTCACTATTTCAAAGATGTACAGTTGGAATGGTTACCTCCTGCCGGTTCAGTTGCCTAAACCTCGTCAGTTAAAATGAGCGATCATCAAGTAGCCGACCACTTTGTTTGACCCAATCCTTCAAAATGATCCCATGATTTTCTTAAAGACGGATGCTAGGCAGATTTAATTCATCAGTAACACACACTTTTACGTGTAAATGCAATACAACGTTGAGCCATCTGATATTGTTCCTTCGCTATGTACGTATGTATGTTGTTTTGACAATATACTTCAAGTTGGCCCTTGGCGACCAGCACCTTTAAATCCTACCACCACCTGCATTAGATACTTCTAAATGAAGTTGACCGAAACTCGCTTACTTCAGTTAAATAGTGCTGGAAATCAAATTTGGCGCCATACTACGTGTACAAACTTTGCAGAACTTATCGTTGAGGAAACATAAGCTGTATTCCATAGAGCGTGACTTTGTACCTAAAAACGTTCTAATGCAGATTGAACTGCTTTTTGTGCGACCTCATTACTCTTCGATATTCACCATTTTGCTTCCGAGCTGGTTACCTCAAGAAAGTTATACGTTTGTACACAAAAAATATCCGTTCCTGTTTAGGTGGATCACCTTACAAAATGGTTGACAGTTCACCAATGGGTAGTCCATTAGGCCCAGCACGTGCGTGAATGTATGTTTAGGAATTATTGAAGTAAAACTATCTGAAGCTAAAGATGGCACTTGCTACCACAACGGGATGACGTGATTTTACTACTAATCAACATTTCCTCCCACTACAGATTTTTCATTTCATTCCTTCATAATCCTCTTGTCTTTTCTGAAAAAGCGAATGTAACTTTTTTCCTTCTGAACATTTTGTTCACTTGATAGCAGGAAGGCTCACCACGACGGTCAGTGTTTGCGGTTCCTCGTTTTTGCGTCACTTACTCAACAAAGAGGTCTGATGCGAACGCTCTTCCATAAACCCTGGCAGATCTCTGTCGATGATCGCTTGTAGGAAATGTGGGAGGGACTGAAATGAGTGCCTCCGGAAAAGAGATATCCAAAGAGGTCACGCAATGTTCACGCTCAGAAGAGACCGACGATAACTGCCGTGAGTATGGTTCTTAAGAAGCATATCCATTTGAAAATACCATTCACGGGCGACCTTTACCATGGCTCAGTTATTTCATACTGGCAACGTACCGGTGCGTTCTATCTCATATGTAATCAGTCAGTTCATGTGCAGTTGCGGCAAAGTCTGCATGGGTGAAACAGTTCAGTACCTATGACAAAGTATGGCTGAATATATGCACGAGCCATTGGTATAAGTGAAGACGCGACAGTGAATAGTGGTAGAGTGAATGTACCCAAACCACATCTTAATGATTGCGAAGCACATCATGAAAGCAAGTCATGTTGCTTACCAGGCCAACTCGTTCGAAGTATTAGTGCGCAGTCAGGATCCAAGATTACCTACCTTCTCTTCAATGCCTACTTGCCATCTTGCCTTGTGAGTTTAAAAGCTCCTGACCCCTGCAGTTTGTTCGCCCTGGGTGCGGTGACATCCTCTGTTTCCTGTGAACCTAATCGGTGACTGTTTCTACTGCGTTTGCCATTCACGTCCTACGTATTCTGGTGGACCACCTTCGTGAATAAGGAGAGTGAACGCTGTTATAATTATGCCGGATTCTTTTCCCCCACCCAACTCGACGGTATATCTGAGCTACCTAGTTGGTCAAAATTCCACACTTTGTTACCCATCAAAACTTTTACTTCTTTCCATAAAACACTGTGCACATCAGAAGCACTTCAGTGTATCCCTTAGTAATATTCTGGAGACGGGTTTGATTATTGTCATAATACGGTAGGTTTTCATTATTGATGAATCTTTCAAACTCAGAATACTTTTGTTTTGTATCCGGCGTCCAAATTCCCTCCACATTATCCCTCACATGGTTAATCAGTTTATCACGACGAATGTACTGCCTTAATATTTGTATACGTAACCCCCCAATTTCCATGATTTGTTCATGGAAGACTGCAGTTTCTGTCAATTTCCCGAGATATCCATTTGACTGATGCCGAGTTCTCTGTAAGTTACCCAGTGATATTATTGTTTTTCATCTTTTCGCAACACGGCCACACTTATGTTTGCAAAAATCGCATGCAAAACAACTCGATTCATATGAGGATTTCTTTACGTGAATTCAAGCATGCCTCGAAAAGCTACGGTAAAGGCATTTTTACGCATGTACTAATCTTCCACTGTTCATTTCATAACTCGATTTATCACACAACTGACGAAATCTCTTTCCGAAATTCGTATCAACACTACTGCAAACGATTTTTGTCAAAAACAATACCCTATGAGATTGCTTCCCCAACATTTTCTTAACTTTTCGATTTATGCTGCATAATTTGTAGAGCAGGTTACACTCATGTGACGAATGTTTGCGTATATTAAGTAACCCGGAAAAGTAGTCTGGGTGCATAAGTCCTACGGTTGAGTTGACTCGAGTCTGGCTCTTGGATGACTTCCAATAAAATAAGTCTTTTAGCACAAGCATACTTAGTGTGTGAACACACAGCATACTAAGTCGTTTTGTTCAAGAGAACTACATCAAAGGCCAATTTCGACCAAATCAAATCATTATTTTCTTCAACAAAAATCAATGATGTTTTATTCTGAACAATTAGATCTCAAGTAACTTGAACTCAAATCCAAACAGATGGCAACTTCAGGAGACATAATGGCAAGGTGGGTTACGGAATTTGGGAATTCTGCGCAGTTCACGAAATGAAAACTACTTCCCCTGCGACCAGTCTGCCAAAAAATGCAAAACGCATTCTGCACCAGGTTTACTTACTTGCACTCATTCTAACTATTTGGGGTTAAATGGACACCAGCTCATTCATTACAAACTGCACATGGCAACAGCATGTGAACCGACGAACCAAGCTGCTTCAATATTTTTTTGATCGATATGGGAATCAGTTCGTTGGGGATAGCCTAACATATGTCATTGGTTCTGCCGAGAAAATACAAGTCAATATTTTGTGGTCAGTAGCATAGGTACTATGTCGGGACATGGTTATCGAGATAACGTTACAAATGTTCTTGGTAAAAAGAACGCACTACAACTGGCTAACAATAATGCGAATGACGGAGTGAAATTTTGCTGTGTTAATTACTTAACGAACGAATTTAACTGCAAACTGAAGCCGGCATCAACATGCACCTTTCCACCAGTACATTTTTGTTTTCTTATATTCACCAGGTGTTTGGTTGTTCGAAGCGCTGATGTACATTGCAACACATAATGGCTGTTTCTCCGTTCTTGATGGCCATTCGTTTCATCTCTATGATTATCGTTTTGTAGTACATCAACAATATAGTCACAAACATCTGAACGATTGCCCTAAGTTATATTTTGGCTTATCGTAGTCCATAACAGCAGAAACTTGCAGCATCTTCTGACAATTTACTTGATAAGACACCGCGAGAGGTGAAGGGTGTGTGACAGATTCAAAAGGGCTGCTGGTTTTCCGGCGTTTCTCTGGCAAGCGCCAAATCAGTGGACCAGAACTTTCCGACTAGCTATATTTATAGGTTTTGAGTGAAATGGGGTTACAATAAAGTTGGATATCGTGAGTAGCCTATATATCTTGTTCCACTACAGATTTCAACTTTGGACAAACTATTGAAAACCATCTCCACATTGAATCCGTTTTCATCGCGTTGGACGCAGATGAATACTGATCAACATAAGGCCTTGATGGTCGCGAGCAGTTGAACACCAATAAGGTTACAATTATCCGGGTCAAAAAGTGTGCAATAAGTACGACTGGGAGAGTTTTCGTGATTGTGGGAATTTTATTCGGCTCGTGTGTTCATGGGAAGTGATCCCAATGAGCCGCGCCCAGCAACAATCGACGGTCTTCTCCAGACAAGCTGATCATTGCCCAACTGGCTTTTAAAATTTGCCGCACACTATCAAGTCAAATTGCTCAAAAAACATTACGTTGTTATTTGATACTTTTATCTGGGGGAACATCAAGCTGGCGAGGTTCGTATATTTGCAATAGCTTTTGAATTGTTTCTCACCTACGTCGGTTAAATGGTGATATGCCATTTTCTCCCTCTCATAAAATTGAAGGCTGTTTCACACCTATTCGCGCATGTATGCTAAAGTAATTTTTGCAGGCTAAAAATAGAAATGCTGTCGGACGGTGCAAAGACGGATATTCTTACACAGTCATCTGCCTAACCTGTATGGCTGTCCACCTAGAAGTAGCAGTACGCATAAACACGGATTCCGTTCTCATGGTGTTGCGTTGGAAGGAGGAAAACACCAAATAGTATGCTCTTGGACTACTGCGAAGTATACATGTACCATTAGTTGTAAATGGTGATTCATCATCAGGCAGCCGAATTTTGTAATCAACATGTGGGTTACTTTTTGATGCTGATGTTGACAGCTGAGTTGTGTTGCCCACTGTGTTGTTCACCTGGCGGTACCGTAGCATTTTTGAAAGAATTTTTTGAAACACTCAGCGGGTTTTGTCGTGTAGGCCCTAATTAAAACGGCTCGCCAATAACAATTCACTTGTTTACAGTTTCAACAATGTATCACTTGGTTCGGCGCCTTCACATACCTTCGACGGAATATATTTTTGAGCGGTTAACAGAGACGTTGTTGAAAAGCAATTTGCTGACTGTGGCAAGTTCGAAGCACCCAGCTATGGTGAGCACCAACCGCAAGCTGACAGGCGGTCGCCTAACATATTCTGTTAAGTAATTCATAATTATATTGCAAAATCGTTAAGTAAAGTTGCCAGCGAGTAGTGTCAATCAAAAACGTAGGTTAACGTAGTGCTCACATGAACCATATTTAACCTCCATACCTGGTAGCCGATTTTGTGACTGATGTAGCGTGTTTTGCTCCGAAACTATCTTCTACTGTTGTGTACACAGTTTGTATAAGATTCTCATAGTTCACGCTGGTTTTACTGATATCCTTTTGACAGTTACTGCTGAACGGTCAGTACGTTGTGAGTGTAGTTTCTCGCCGATTATCTAAAGATAATCGTGTTCGGCTGTCCGCTCAGTGTGATGGTTGCCGTTCCAATTTTATTAGTGGCTACTTTGTGGTGGAGGACATAGAAAGTACATGCAAAGACTAGTAATTCATTGCTCTTCAACGAGAGCATCACATACTAATAACACATTCATCTAAAGCACATTACAGGTTTTTCAGTCTATTGCGATACAGACCGTTTTATCACACTATGAATGACAGAGGATCATTTTAGCAACGCAATTATGTTAGTTTGAAAATAACAGTTCGGGCCCAGTCATTGTTGCATTGCGTAGACTACATCAGTTGTAGTTGGTAACTCGGAATATAAATTATAACTAAGCCTTCGGTAAAATTTCCCAAGCCCATCAGACGGCTGCTGTTAAAGTGCCAACTGTATGGACTGCAACACTTTCTGGTTACAGACGCTACATTTTAGTTCTGCTTATTACAAATGTTGCTGTTCATTCTGATAGAACGCTAAGTTAATCTTACTGTGCCAATTAGATGCGTGAATCATATCATGAAATATAAGCTTTTTATCCTCAAATGATAGTCAATAAGGGCAGTCTTTGATGTGTCATTCGAAGTTGCACTTACAAGGCATGGGTTGAGGCTTCTAAACAGTCGGCATGGTGGGATATTTCAGGCTCTGACAGAACTACTGCAAATTACATTTTTCAACCTGGTTGATGATATTCACTGACGCTCCATATAAAGCCAATATAGTGGTCTTAGCGGCATGAACAACACTCTCACATTGAAAACTCTTTTTGAATAGAGTTGCGGTACAATGCGGCGGGAATTGGCGCGTCTTCTTGCTCCGGAACTTCGTTGCGGTTTGCTGTTATTTGATGCGCATTATTCCGCGTTGGGTTGCATTAAGGTTTTCGCAGTAAAAATGAAGTGTACCCATCATAAAATGTTTGCGCGTGAGATAAATTGGTGTTTCTTCGCATACGGAACATTATTTGGAATTAGCGGGCAGATAACTAAACCGCACTCATTAGCATAAAAGTCATTGAATTCGGGCTTAAAGACTCAGTTGTTTGCCAAAATCAGTGCGCAGTGTAACGGTCTGTGTTATTTACGGCAATCGGATAGAATACTGAAGTCAGTTGAAAATTGCAGTTATATTCCGTAACTTATTTTCGCTGGTTACTTGCACGATATGACTGCAATAAACAGACTATCATCAATTCGATAAGACGTTCAACGTAAAATGGTAGCTGTAGCTCACTGTCAAGACGGGAATGGGTTCTGTTTCAATTCGTGTGCATCCCATTATCCTAGGTACTCCATCTCTGAGCACCTCATCATGCTACCCGAGTAAAACTCAACTACTGGGCATTTACTGCAATCGCAAGGAACATAGCATTCAGTCGACACAATGTCAATTATTTTTAAAATCTATTCTTGTTTTGTTTTGTGAGCAAACTGTTTGATGGACAGATAATTAGTGCGTTTTAGACTGGATTAAATCAGGTTAAATTGACGAATTCTAAGTATTTCAAAACTATTTACATCATGGTAGTTACTTTTGCGCTTCCGATAAAACCAGATAGGTGTGCGAAACAACTCGGACCTCTGGTTGTAAATGCAATGATTTAAGATAGATCTAGGCTACACCTAATGAAGCATCTTTTTTAATTATCGCCTTCATTCACTCAAAAATCAATCTGAGTTAACCAAATGTTTCTATCGAATATGTTCTGTAAATTATGAAAAAGACACTCACCCTTGTTTCCTTCTGAGAAATGTGCATCGTTGACACAATAATGGAATACAGAGACATACAGATAGTGAACGCACTGAAGAAGTCAAGAAACAAAAACTTATTTTTCTCCCCATTCATACGTGAACTACACTCTCTGAAACGGAATTATTTTCGTTGAACCTCGGAAGCATTTGACAAAATGTTTCTCCCCAAGATATAACTTATTCTGGAAGCTTTTCAAACTGAAAGCGAACTTCTGAACCAAGATCATAAATGATAATAAAGAAACCATCGAAATGACAAATGGTTTGCTTCAAACGTGTGAAAACCATTGTCACATTCGATTGCACCAGATAAATTGGGCTGTTGACCACTATACACTTTTCCTGAATATTTTACGACTGCTGACATAAAGCTGCATACCATAAATTATCCTGCGTGAAAGTTTTTCTAACTTCGGACATCAGCAACTCACTTTTCGGTCCATTTGCGAAAGCTATGTTTTTGAAGTGAGACAAAGACGGGTAGTTTCTAAGTAGTTCGTCGGTACTTTAACTCTGCTTAGTTTAATAGTGATAATAATAGTGGTATATTTCTCAACTTATCTGGCATTTTCATTAAGGTGAAAGGGCAACATACTCAAGTCATATAATTTTGGTTGACTATATTCGCACGTACTGTTATCCGGTTAATTAAATATATGGAATCACTTCTCTTTAACGGTCAGCTCCCAGCTGAAATTGGCTTGCATGATACGGGAAAAAACTTAAGAACCACAAAATGTACGCCAAACTTATAGGAATAATACGATTCTTAAACGCAAGTAGGATGGAAAAATATGTTCACAACGTGCTCGAAAGTGACGTCGATAGATTACGGCGTGATTCAGTTGAGAACTGCTGCCGAGGCAGTCGATTACCTGGCTCATTTGATCGATTCTTTTTGAGGCAGTTGGACGGAGGGTAATATAGTACAAGGGTGATATTTACGGGCTCTCGATATGGCTTCGTAGATCAGCCGTTAGAGCGTTTGCCGTGTTTAGGCATGGTGTTTCTGTTGCTGGTTCAAATCCAGCTAAAGCTGTAACTTTCCACGAAGACGCCATCTTTAGAATATGTTTACTTTGAAGGTGGTCTTCTTGCGAAACCTAGAGAAAACGATCATTCTCTTCCGCCAAATAACCAAGCTATCGTGTCTCTCCGCGTTAATTATCTTCGAATCAGTATCGTTCGGGCGCACACATTATCTTTTAAAAGAACACCGTGAAGCCCAACGAAACACATATTCAATAATGCTTCCGAGCCACGTTTGGTTCAGACCACCGAAAGATGAGTCCTACACAATCGCCAACGCAGTTTATCTGAAAAATCTGACGCTGACATTTTCTATCAGTTACCTTGCAATTGCAATGACGCTCACGTGAGCAGAAAAAGCCGATATCTGTCTCGGGGGGTGGCAAATCGTGTCTCAAAGGGGATAAAACGAATCACAACAAAGCAATCTCACACCGGTGTATATGGTGCACGGCATCCCGCATCACCGATTACCAGACGTTTCTTGATAACAGGTTACGTTAGTCCGCTGAACTCATTGAAAGCATTGTCACGCCACCAAATCCAGAGGCTTCTGGCCTTCAAGGAAGTTGCTTTGGTGAAAATATTCCAACTGGTGCTGTGTGCACAGAAGTGGTTGAAAAAACCTATAGAATTGCCGCGATAGTGATGAAAAAAGTGCTGTGACAGTAAGTCTATATATAGCCTGTCGATCTCCATTTGTACGTCCTATATAACTCATTAGTTTTGAATATTTCGATGGGTAAGAGTAAACAAAAGGATAACACATCACAACATATTTCGTTTCAGCACTGAGAAAATTATTAACATGACAAAAGTAGACTAATGAATCTGAAGCGTCTACGAGTGATAGTGGGCATGCTGACTGCAAGCACGCACATTATTCTTATTCCGTAGGAAATAGTATGGAAATGTATTTGGTGCGATTCTCGAAGTGAATAAGGTTACTATAATATGATCGTTTCGTCTATCGTTAGCTTAAGGCAAACTTTCGGTCTGCCGGCTGCTTTTGATGCATCAATATATGTGCTGCTGAAAGAAGGAAATTAACGGTTCATTCGTGCGGAACTATTTGGACAAAACGTGGCAAAATACGTATGTGCCCGAACGTGCACCGCAAAGGCAACTCCAAAATAAAGTTTTGAGGTGGAAGATAGACAGTATATTCGAAAATGACAACTAAATGTTGGTACTTTTGTCATTCACAAATTCCCCAACACCCCATTGGGTAGACTCAACTGGTTGAAGGCCAATTCTTGATTGTAATAGTACTCGTATCACCATTACTATTTTCCGGCCCGGAGTGAAATACGCGTTCAGATTTATTGATGAAAAACGGGAAGGATACACAAGGAGGTGGAGTGTTAAGTAATGAGGGTAAAATTACATATGATTCATTGCTTTCAAGATACGGAATGTTAATATGTGCGAGATTGTTTCTCTTCCAATATCACGCACAACGCTTAATGCATTTGAGTTCATCACAACCCGCCATTTAGAAGTTACCTAATGCCTACTACTGATTGTTAATAACGGATAGAATACTAATGTGTAAATTGTTAGACTTCTTTAAGCAAAGTATAGAGTGACCCGCGAACCATATATTCATTTCCACAATCATACAGTTTTAGTAAGCGGCGTACGCGGTTTTCCAACAGTAAATAGTTCACCTTGTCAACCTGACTTCCAGCTAAATTTTTGATGTTGTTCATTATACACAGAGTTGTGATTAGATTTGTTGGTTCCAAGTGAACCGAGTTACACTAAATAAAAGTGCATAACGTTCGTTTCATTACACCGATATTCTTCGTAATAATGCTACCTACAATATGTCTTACGGAGAAAATTTGCGAATAATTAATTCCTGGAATCCTACCATTTACTCATCTGACCTGACTGCACGGATAAACGGAATTGGACATGAGAACCAACCGCATTGATTTGCAAACTTCAAAACGAAGTGAAATTGCTGGCTTTCTCCCAGTGAACTATTGCTACTGATCTTCCGCGAATTACTAATGAACACTGTGTTAATAACCGGTATGAGACAATTTAACGTAAGTCTTTCGGGTTAATATGAAATTAGAAAGTAGTTTGTTTGTCTAAAAGTACTCTGTTCGAAAACCCGAAATATCTCCTATGTGCACCGTTCATTCCGATTATTATTAGGGAAACCTTTTAATGCTCGATATGTTCAGTCACTCTTAAAGTTGCTGAAGTTATGTTGATGCTAGGTAGTTCATCATAATATTTTGGATGGACAAGCCACAAACAAACCGACTCACCCAGTTAAGTCACTTGAAGGTGCCATGCCTGACCGACCGCACGGACCGAGTGCTATTAACCTATTTTCACAACGAATCTGTTTTATCCACCATATACAGATACCACCAGTTTGAAATTGCTTGTCGCAAAAAGCTTTTTGTTGCTACCTGGAACCTGGATAGCTTGACTGTCACTGATGCAGAAGATCAAAATGTCATCGAAAACTTCTGCCGTTTACGGTCCACCATTTTATTATGTTCCGATTAAACCCTACTCAAATAATGTTGCGAGCGGCAAATCTGGTGGGTGTCTCCTGTCGAAGAACGCAGTATACACAGTATTTTGCAAGCCGTACTCAAAATACTTCGCCAACACTTAAAAAACCAGACAAACGTTATGCTTCTATTCTAAAATGTGCATCCAATAAATGGTTTATTGACATTATCTTCGTAACCGCGCATGCAAAATTTCATAGATCTCACTCAACAGTTTAACGGCTCTTGGCTGATGAACATTTTAGCAGGAGGGAAAACGTAGTGTACACACTGCTGAAAACAAAAACGAACGCCCATCCCTATGTAGAAACCATGGACTTCTGTTTATGTTTATAGTGTCTTGAGAATCGTTACTTCACAGGTGGTAAAGTGGAAGATAAAGCTGTAGATTTAGCATGGTGCTACAAGCAGAACAATGAGAGCGTGCGACGATAACATCCGTGTCACGTTTATAACACCGCTTCAGGTTATTGCCATTTTGTTTACGCCAGTTATAGTGTACATAAACAAGTTGAAGCTGGACATACTGACATAGTTGTAGAAGAATGGTCTGTCTCGATGGAAATAACCCTTGATCATATTACTATGGGTTAGAAAAAACTCACCAGTGATTTGACAGGAATGTATTTATTTTCAATACATACGATTTGCTTTTAAACGACCTAACAATTTCGTCCTAACCATTGGAGTAGTAGCATGTTTCGCAGTAAGTTAGGTGGCTGGAATAGTTTTAACTTTATCGTATATGCCATGAATTGGACTGGAGATTTGAGCATTGCCTCTCAGTGCGGGTTTCAGTTTAATGTAAATTAAGAAACCCATTTAGCGACAATAGAAATCGTTCACCTTTGTTCACTCAGAAAAGCATCCGTCACTGTGGTATACCCTACGCTGTTATAAAACCATTGCCAAAGATGTGGTCAAAATGTGACCGCTGCTGTCAATTTCCCGAAAGGGCACCCTGGTTATCTATGAAAGTGAATGTCGCGCATAGGCCTCATCATATATGTAGATACATTCAGGTTTTAGTATTAAGCAACATATAGTAATCTCATTCCCTCTAACGAATTATGAGGTATTTATGCTGCAAATTGCGGTAATTTCACAGCTAACAAAAACACTTGAGAGTACACTGATTTTGCTGTTTATTCGAACACATAAAAACTCTGTATCACAGAGAAGCTGTTGTAGAGTTTCGACCAAAATTATAAAAAATGCGTATCTCAGTTGCAGTTGGTGGAAAATATGGCCACAAATGACGCCTCACACGAATACGGTGCGAAGGGCAAATCTCGGTGATAGGAGGAGGATTTACTGATAATCAGATATCCACGTACTTAACCCAGAAATTCCGTCTATCAACTAACATTTTTGTTTTACAAGTTAACAAGAAAGTGAAATGTGCAACAAACATCAATTGGAGCTTGTGTAATTTTGAAAACGTTATTATTTTTTAGTTGTATGTAGGCCCGTCAGCCAGCACAGAGATTTTGATTTCTAATTTACACGGATGTCAAATTCGACAAACGGTCGATCGTAACTGAGACATCAATCACTGTGTAACACCTTGAATTATTCTGATATCGCATGCCTTACTGTTGTATGAATTTGGGTTTGCAATGATGCATGGCTTCGTTCTTACCTTATGGTTGGCTTGTTGCACATTCTTCAATAAGGTTTCTTAAGTTCAACATCGTTCTCAGTTCACATCTCGTAGGTGACAAATGTATGCGCTAATGAGGATCTTTGCTGAAATACAAACCAGAGCCTTGCCCTTCTGATAAAAGTTACTCGGGTGAATTGCCTGCGTGATTTATACACCAGTTGTCAACTATGAACAGTTCTCGAATTACAAAAGCGAAATAGCTCAGGATACACCATCAGTCGATACGGTTTCTCAATAGCTCACAGAAGCTTCCGTAGGCGGAATTATTCTGGTGTTCAAACCAGAAGATTATTAGATGGAGTTGGCGCTAATTAACTGTTTGTTTCCAAAAGAGATCCAGAATTCTCAGCTTTAATTACAAGAGTTCGCATCACGTCGGTTAGTAGTATACTCTTGCTTAGTACAGTCTGAGGTCAGCGGCCTGGTGATCAATAGTGATACTTCATCTGCACCTTGTCACAAGTCCAACTTTCCCTGGCATGCAGAATAAACATTTGCTAAGTTCATTGACAGATAAGTGCAATGCATAGTCAATCAATATCTCGTGTACTTTTCTGATTACGCATTCGGAACGAATTACAAACAGTTAAATTTGTGGGAGCCTAAGGACGTAGTTTTCAGTGATTAAATATATATCAGTTACCTGATTGCAAACAGTTATAACGGATACGAGTGAAATGTGGAAAAAATAAAAAGAACAAAGAAAACCTAGACAAAGTACTTGATTAACTTAACGCCTCATAACGGTGACAACACGTATACCGCAAACACTTGTTTTTGAAGACATACCGTTGATGTTCTGTTACAGTTTTGTTCATTATCTGACTGTTGAGAAAATAAATTCGGTTATGGTATTGTTATCCCCATCATGTTAGCGCCGCAAGTGAACGGATTTTGCCTTATATTCTGTTTTCCTAACTTTTTTATTTGTTTTGGCAATATATTTACATTTGTGCCCGTCAACAACGCTTATGAACGTGTGATACAGTGAAGGGTGATCACTTCAGAAACTTGCCCGCGGGCTCACTCTGGTTGCAGTGTTTGCACTCTATTGTAGCGTTTGTACACCATTTCGTATCTCATAATTCTTACTGTATTTCACATTTTTCACCTTCCTCGAATTTACATGCACACCCGTTTTAATCACGCCAAATCAATTAATACAAAGAATAACATTGCCAAGATCACGGGCCTTGTGTTCTCTCTCTGCGTTCAGTTTCGCCTGTGTACAGATTTTTTAGAGTTTACGACTAACTATATCGGCCTTCAGTTCAGCCCATCCTACAACTCATCTATCGTCAGAATTATCTTCGTTGTGATCTCAAAAGTCACTTGAGAACCACAGGACAGGTAGCGTCAATTGGTGGTACTCTAAACAACGCACCTTCTTTAACTACTTTTTCAGTGTTTCTTAACTTTTCATCACATCTTGATTTTGAATTCGCACCTGGATTGTATATGCCATTGATATCCACTAGCAGTAAATCAAAGAGAGCGAACGAGTGGTTTTTGAGCATACAGCTCACCTGAGAAGCATTGCGTTTCTTACGCTTCTTACGCGATCTGGTCTATTTAGGACGACCTATTGCCAACGGGTTTCAACAAGAAAGAAACGGGAGTCCGATACGACTTTCTCACAGCATGTACCCGAAGTATCTATCGAAACGCTAATGTAGTTATTAAATCAGAGACTTGTTGAAAGTTCTCTATACAGCCCAGACCTAGGACCAATAGATGATATCAGCAGGTTTGTTCCGTCGTTCCAGGGACCATAAGTACTGCGTGAATCCAATTTTTGATATGGCCTTCGATTTATCGACATGGTCGGCCAGCATTGTGAAATGAGAAAGATATTGCTTGAGCATTCTATCCTAATGGTGTCTAGCTTTGACATGATGAACATCTTTTTTCTAGTTCACAGTTGTGCAATGCGCAGCCAAATTTTCATCGTCTCCGTAGTGGCCTGAATCTAGCAATGATTTGCCGTAAGGACTGTTTAGTACAGAGGACTATTCAGAAGAAGGGATTCAGGAAGAGCAGTTTATTAACTTTCTTAGAAACCTTTCTCTCAAAAGAAAAGAGAACTTGCTTTTAGTTTGCTGCCAATAACTGAGAAAGTTTTCCCGAAGAGAACATTAAGAAAGAAAACGATATTTTGACAGACTCTTGAGGAGGACATCTTTCACGTACTGGCCCTCAATAACCGCACGGAACTAAGAAAACAAAAAGTTGAACTTTCATTATGAGAATAAGTGCTGGTTTCTATGACGTTATACTGAAAGGAACAAGAGTAACTTGAACTGGCGACTCGTATAAGACGTGATACAGTTGAGAAGACAAGTGCGTGCCTCGGTTTTTCTTGGGCAGTCTAGTCCGCGTACAATTCGAAGACATATCTCCCGCATGCGTAGGGTGCTTCGCCTTCAGTAAGTTCTGCAACTCCAATAGGCACGATATGTCGACCTCACTCGCAACCGTGTTTTTCAAGGAATAGGTAAACACATCTATCATGTTCCTGAGTTGCACCAAAGAGAAGTCGCTTTGCTTGCAAATCTGGCTTACATCGTTAACCTCGGGTACTGAACTACATTGAAAATAAACTCCCAGCCAGCCTACTCTAGCAGAGTAGCCATTCCAGATAATTCGGCGTTCGTAATCTGGACAATGCGGGAGCAATCCGAATTCAACTACCTCTTTTACAACTGCATATGCACAAACATTTTTCGGATGCTTGCAGAAACTGTATCATCCGCTACTTACCAGAATTATTTGAAGGCCATTCGGGTAACCTAATTGCTCTCCCGTTAAAAGCTGTTCGACGTAAGTAGGCGGCGGGAATACTTGCAAGTTTGCTCGTTTGATGCATTGTTTCATTCGATGAATTACCCAAAACTTTGTTCACTATACTTCCGATAAGCTCGAGAAGGCAATTCGAAAAAGAAAATAATGTGGTGCAGATCCAAGAACTGTTTGTAACTCCTGATGAACAATGTGAAATATGTGGTGTAAACCAGAAAATTCGTACGGTGATCAGTAGTGCAGTTAAAATGTACTTTTCTTTCAAGTTTTAATTGAGTTTCATACAGCTTTGTATGTAAAGGGGTTTGTATCCCAAGAATGTGCACCGCCAACCAACTTATGGACATCACAGCGAAATATGTCGATCAGAAGCGTTCGGTTTCATAAGAGAAGATTTTGCTCTCCGTTGTTACAGTGATGTGTGACTAATGGATGTTTTATGTTAAGTGAGAACATTCCTTGTCAGCTATCTTCGAAGAAGTTGGAGCTTGATATTTAGTCGCATGATACTCCGCGGACGTCATCATTTGGTTGGATAGATGCACTTGTCCAACTCTAGAACTTAGAGAAAGACGAATTGGCACTGAATTTGTTCATTATCGTAAAAGCGTTGCAAGGAATTTAGTTCAAAACTTACGTAGGGTTCAAGAAACGAATTACGCGTTTTCTTCTTTGCTGACTTTCTTGCAGCTGGAAGGTTACCTCTGTTGTGCTCTTCTATCAGTACCGTCTAATGTGCGCTCAACTATAAAACCGAATCTGTTATTTTAACTAAACAGTAAACCCAATGACATAACTGCTAAGCCCCTGTAAGGTTCGTGCAAGTTGTTTATTTTGCAATAGTAGTTAAAAACTCATGTTGCGCATGCATTTCGTGAATGGAGAAAGCTGATTAATCGGTCGTAGTTAAAAATGAAATTTTTGGAAGCTGGTACATTTTTCTCTTATGTCGCATATTACAATTTAACGGGAGTGTTTAATCGTGTATTCCATGAGCATTTAGATGGCGAACATAACTAAGTTGACCTCAACAAACCAGTTATTGCGGGAATGTCGGACGCCTAACCAAAGACACCCCCATCAATTATTATCAAGAATCGCGTAATGATAGTGATCTCCAGTTGGACAAATTCGAGATATTGAGAAAAATGAACCGAAAGTCTCAATATTTTGAGAAAACTGCATTATTTGGTGGACCAACATCAGCCAGCTACTTTCGCAACTAAGACAAAACATAGCTACGTTTGCTATCAAGGGGAAAGAGCGCCACCACGAAGCAATTTACAGTCGACATCAATGAACGCAAGTTTTGCGTTTAGAATTGGAAGGAAGCGAGCATACCATTGATGATTCCGACATTTACTGCGCACAAATAGACAGTTCACTTAACCCCCAACAAGCAAAAATCAACCGTCATTCTGAACAACGTATCATTCTATCACGAAAATCTGACAGCCTAGAAATGGCGCACTGACGAACATTGGCTGCTCAGTGTCTTGGTTTTCTGCTAGTTTCTTCCTATTCTGTGAAAGATAGAGATCGGCGATCTCGGGAATTATTAGATGACCATCATCCAGTAATGCATGGCTATTTGAATCAAGTATTGAACTGTGAAATGGTAACATTGTATACACTCCAAATAAACGTTGGTGTATGCGAAACAAAGAGGAGGCTAAAAGCTTTTCAACGGCTAGTACTTCCTCTCTAGGACTACGGCAATGCAATGGAGTTTTCGATCAATATTTTTGCGGTCTTTTTATCTGGAGCCAGACATCATATATTCTAATTAAGCAACTAGTAGTTGCAACCAACCTGTTTTTATGGAGGGTTTTGGAATAATTCCTGGGAGTTTCCGCAATGTCTTTACAAGTTACCGCTCAATCTGTCAGCAGTGTTTTACTCCTAACATGGGTATTTGCTTGCTTGCTGAGAAAGAACCAATTGGGTACACTGTAGTCACCGGTGTTTCAAATAACCGGATGTACAACAGGAAGGATTAATCACTCAGACGGTCTGTCATTCTGTGGTTCCAGAAGTAATTCATTCATGATTCGAATTTCGGGCCACTGTGCACAAATTACGCGTGTATGATAATATGCATACATGTTTGCGTCACATTCACAACAGAGCAACTGAATTGTAAAACTGTAATTACACATCCCTCTTGACTTATTTGGGTTGTTTGGTTTTATGTATTCTGGATAGGTAGCCTTATGCCGACGACCGCTTATAATGATTGGCCTCAATTAAATATTCACATTCATTCGTATCTCCTTTTACTCACAAAATGTAAATGCCAGTTAAACAAGTATGAACCAAACAAACAACAGACAGCTCAACATCGTGGTCTCCCTCAAGTGTATACCACGGATGTGCGCCATCTACAGATGCCGTTTGTCGGTATGCTTGTGACATGTGAAGCCCAACCGCAAATATATCATTTGCGAAAGTTGGGATCTCATTAGCGGAGTGTCTCTGGATAATAGAATGGTTGAACCCTATTCTTTAAATACTTCCTCGCTGTCCAACAGTTAATAATCTTGAAAAGGTTATCCTGAAGCACATTCTTTTGATTACCCTGGAATAACAGAACGTTTCAAACCAATTTTTTTCACGAAATCGATTGCTTTGAGCGGTACTTTGTAATAACTTAACTGTCATTGTCATGTGTTCGAACGTTTGTCTTGCGTATTTTGCGTGAGATCCGCCCGATTTATACATGAAACGTCTATCCAAACCTAATAAATATTTCGGGGTCATCAAAAATTGACGTATGTTAAGCCTGCATTCCACCAGCGATTCAAAAATTCAGTCTAGTTGATAGACAATTAAAAGCAGAGCTATTTTGCTCTGTTTGAAATCATTTTCCACTTGCTTGTAAACCACTGAACGGGTTTTGTTTCAAAAACAATGCATCCACTCCAGTAATGTAATGCGAAAAATATGAATCCGTCTGGTAATCACATAATCTTGGCTTAACGTTTTAAACCTACTTATATATTAATTAATGACGTTCTGCACCTACGAGGTGTTCTGGACAGGCTTTGGACGGTACATATAGGTATGTGTATAAGTTCCCTGATCTACACGTGATAATTGTTTTGGTCGCAGAATATATATGCCATTTTTAAACATCCATCAGGGGAAATCTAATTTATATCGTGACTTCTCATGGATGCATTAACCGGCGTTCATTAGGTTGAATGTCAATTTGCCCAAAACTGCTACATATAAGTCATTCAAAAACATATATCACAGCAACAACCTTGATAAGCTGCTCGGCCAATCCCTATCACATAATAATGGAATTTGTCGGTTTATTCCGAATAAGTAATACATGAACAGCTAGATAGTGTGTGTTCATCTCACCGTGGAAAACAAGTCGTAGAAGTCTCATACATGAAGTATGTGAAAAACAAACTCTTTTTGGATTATGCACATTCGTTTTATAATAACAGCATTGTGACCATCACTTGCTGAGCGAATCCTCGGTCTGAACATTTGTGAACGTGACAATTTTTCTCCCGTTATCTTCGTTATGCTACTCATCATGCTAACTACAGGCACTGCTTGCTCGTTGTTCAGCAGACTTAGGTGTTGCATGTAATTTGTCGTCAGTTATAAATTCACATATAAATGTATTCATGAACAATCAACTCTCAATTACGACATTTTCCCACCATATTGAGAAATAGTAAATTTGTCCACAGGTGCAAAATTCAACATTCAATCCCATGAAGCTCCATACAGGATTCGCGTTTTCCGAATAACCATTTTTCTGCTTCTAGTTCGCCGTTCGGAGGTTATGTGAATGTTGTGGTCATTTAAGACATCACATAACACCTCCGTTTCAAAATCGCTATCTACTTAAAGGACAAAATTTAGACTTGACACCTGATGTCGTCCGTTTTTACAGTAGAACCGTTTTGGATGGCTTGCTGAGTTTCTCCCCACGCATTTTACACTCGGAATTGGATGACAATTGTGGGAATCTTCAAGCAGGGCTAACATTTTTAAATCGATTCTGGAATTCTGTGACGAATTATTTCGAACTAACGCCATATGTAGCACTTCTATGTGTGCAATTCGGAAGTTTCATTTGCCTCATGATCCAATTTAAAACTAAAATCATCCCACGAATTTTATCAATTATATGACTGATTTTTGGCCAACTTTACACGCCCTTATCCCAATGTAGCCGGTAGGGCAATTTCCCACTAATTACCAATTGCGTCCACCTGCAGCTGCATAATTTCTCAGCTGAATTCTCCGTTGAACCGTAATCGATATGGGCTGCTGGGTTACTAAAGTGGCTAAAGAAACTGCTGATATAAATAATTGTTATCTGGCACTGGGAAAATAGCCGCCGCTCATAACGTTCTCAGACGCGAGACTTCTTTCTTTCATTGACTGTTAATACGAAGTAACAAGCTTTTACGAGCGGGTGAAAGACCGTCATAGATAAGTGTTTATTAATGCGGTAGAGTGTTCGAGAATACATAACCGACGTAGACGTGTGAATTCATAAACAGCATTCGGATAAGCTGTTCACGTTGATTCTCGTTTGATTTATCTTGTTCCAGTGGGACGGAGCGAACTCCGTTAGCATTTGCCCACGAAAACTACAATGAGCGTAAATTAGAACGGAAACGGTGGATGACGGGTTTGAGGTTAAAAAAAGAGTTCATTCTACTTCTAACTACGTGCCAACGGGTTTCAGGCAAATGTGTTGTACCTGCTCCAGCAAGCCGCCTTTAGGTAGAGCACTTCGTTGCGTGGTCTTTAGTTACACATGATTGGAATGATCTGAATGAACTTCAAACTGCGCCTTAGATGAACAGATAAAACAGCACTTAATGCATCATTCGTTTCTTTGTTTTGAAGAGGCATGTGCTAACATTATAAGTTTATTTGGCATGCTTGTATAGGATAAGGCTTTAATACGAAAATTTCATTCGGAATATCAAGCAGTGTCCGCATATCCGAATGTGGAGGGTGCACACAATGATATTACGTAGCTAATAATCGTTGTCCAGGATAGTTTGACTGTGAACAGAATAGGGTTATTTTTATACTGCACATGCCGGGCTTTGCTTAGAATCGCCATAATTAATATATATGAATATATATGCGAATATATATATAGGCCAGGTGACATTCGAATACACAATTGCTGCTAAATATACGCAAGTTGACTGTGTTGGTTTGACCAGTGCACGTCATGATAAAAACGAATATATACCACTGATCATATATCTCATCCTGTCAACATTATCATTACTAAATGGTTCATGCTGTAAACATATGTTTTACCATATTCCCTTCCTATTATTTTTTTGGGTTTTACATGAAAGGCAACAATCAAAATGTTGAATTGTTTCATTAAAAAATGGGCAATATCGTGGATTACCTTGTGTGTTTGTAAGAAGCAGGAGGAGTATTAGGTGTAGCATGTTCCAACGCAGTAAATTGAATGCCGTGTCAGATAATAGAGGAAGTCTACCTGAGGAGTAATGGCGTAGGACGCCTGAGAGCTAACCACAGATAACTACCAAGCACTCAGCGGTGATTGGAGGTTGCTATTACAACTTATGTCATTGGTTGAGTTAAATCATTTCTAACTTGATCACTGAATCCTCATCCGTTTTTTCAACTCCGTAACGAGATACGGAAACTCGCCTTCACCTACTGGGTAAATCGATATGTTTTCACGATTATGTTCACTGACGAACGTAATGTACTGTAAACTATTTCAATAAAAAAAGAATATTGCTAAAATTGCGGCAATAGATTTTGCGATATGATGGAACAATAAAATTACTAGGTTACGATAATTTCGCGAAAAATTTCAGAAACTCACCTCACTGGCTGCTAATGTTTAGAAAAATAATTCACCACGCCGCATAGATCTATCATGAAAATATTGAAACCTCATGAGTTAACAAACACTTTTGATTCATTGAAACAATTTTTGAACATACTACCAAGTTTATTCACCCGTGAGACTTTCATGACGCACTCCATCATTACGCAATACGATCTATTTATTTAGATTTTGAACTTTGAAAACAAATTATCTTTGTTTGCACAGCACAGTCGTCTTCCTATTCTATTACATCGTTGCAGTGGGTAGCAAGATATTACTGAGATAGTATACAAGCCGTTATTCACAGAAATATACCCACACCCGATGTCGTTAACTGAAGATAGTGAGTCCAGCAGATATATGCGTCGTTTGACAAAATGGCTGGGAAAAGCATGGATAAGTAATGCAATCTTCAGTTGGATTATCAGTCAAAGAAGATGTAATGTGCAAGCTGTTCATAAAATGTCCCAATGCATTTCGTCTAACCATGTTTTGACAAGCTGATAGTTTCAAACCGCACGGCAGATGAGGTATGGTGAGATAACTATTTGAAAGATTTGCGGCATTAAAGTACTAAGGATAGGACAAATAGTGATCTTTCATATTAACACAACAGAATTCCCAACGCGAGACAATTACAAACCCTTCAGTAACCACGAGAACGTTCACATTTTAACAGGGTTGAATATTTCACTCACAGTTAACTGCATCCAGCAAACCCCTCATCAACCCACTAGGGACAATAAATTAGTTTGCCTCAAGTTGTTTGTGATGATATTCACTTCGAATTCAGGACTGATGTACCCGTAGTTGTTTTGTCATTACAGGACAAAGAAGCTACGTTCAACTGTACGGCATCAAAGTTGCAAAAGTAGATTAGACAGTAACACCGCCTGGTACAGAACTTTCTGTTTCTGATATTGGGGGACAATATATGTATATAAACAAGTACAAAGCGAATACTGCCGGAAACCGCACCGAGAACGGTGTACAACATTTAGCACTGTAGGAACTTCCAGATTTGTGAAGCGAAAGAATAATTTGTCATCTCTATAAATGAAGATATTTCTGAACAAGTCCAACGGCAAGTATTATCAACACAATGACTATATCACGCGGACTTCAAAACCGAATGTGCTAAACCAATACTAGTTGAGAAAGCTACTGTTGCGCGGATTATTTTTGTTACGCGGAGAAGACAGGTTACCATAGACATGCATGTTTACAAGTAGCCTGATAACATGACTAGAATATCAGAACTCGTGATCAATTTTCCTGACACTTTCCAATTGTTGTCTTTTATCTACTGAAGTAATCGTGTTACCAGAGCGGAATCGGAAACCTTTCAGCCAAAATAAACGCACGCTCACTTAGGTAAGGCCGTCTGGTATATGTCACATTTTCTTTTTGACGCAATGGAGCTTAGGGGGGATTTTAGGACACTCAAAAATGAAGTGTCCTTCGTTATTAGAATATTTGATAGTGGCAACCTGAAAGCACAGTGCCAGTTAGCTAACGTCAATGTTTACAGGATCGACGTAATACACTTGCAAGATGCTCACAACAATTCTATGAGTGACGACAACACAAGACGATAGTGAAGAAGTGCCTTGTTAACCACAAACAGGATGACAAATATGAAGAACAAACTTTGGGTGGTGTAACAAGACGGAAGTGAGAAGTGTGATCAACTATTCGCGAGGGCTGTTGTAACTGGAGGACAGAAGGTCAGAACGTATGCAAGCTTCCACGTGGTATTAGGATAATCTTTCAGACATACAGGTAGGATGAAGATGAAAGAAGCGAATAGGAACGGAATGTTCTGAGAACGAGGCACGATTGCCAAGACCAGTGACAAAAATGGACTAACTGCAAAGAGAAGTTAAATAAAGGGGCGGTATGAAAACGAACGTCTGAAATCATGTTAACATTGTCAAAAACAAAATTTAGCGGTGAGGCATAACACAAAACAGTGTGTTTATCTGTATGTGTGGTTTGAGTAAACAAAGTGACTGCAAATGTACAGAATAACTTAAGTACATTTATTGGTGAACAAAAACAGTAAGCAAACAGGCAAGAAACAGAAAATACTGAAAATCATCTGCAATCTAGAAAACACAAAAATCTCCATCATCAGTGTTCTACCTGAGCGGAAATGTGAACGTTCAAACAATCACACATCAATAATAGGAATGTGTGCTCCAACAACATACAATCAATAGGTGGTACTTCCTAAACAGTTCGCCTGTATGCCTCTGTCTAGCAATCGATTACGCGATAGCTGCTGTACACGTCAACATGCCAACAAAACTGCGCACGCAAAACAGAAGCTATTAGCCATGGAGTGTGCAACGCACATTCCTTGCTTTTCAAATGCACTCTGTGCAGACTAGTTTACTTCTGTATGATTGCCACAAAATCGCTAAGTACACAGATGGCGTATGCGTTTGCGTGTGCGCGTGCATGTGCACGCGCGTGTTCAGATAGTCTTGGTTATCAACAATGACCAAAACATTCTGCTCACATACCTGACTCTGGGTTAAACTAAAACAGTTTTTGGTTTGATCATTTCTTAACTCTCGGTTGTATGGTAGTGCGTTGTATTTTGTTGTCAGCGGATGGGCTCATTATTGTAACGCCGGCACTTAGTCTTGCTAAACACAAGGTGAAGAAGAGTTATGAGGGATTATCGAGCGTATGCGATAATCATCGTGAGGGTTACTTACGTATCTGCCAGAAGATATTCACTAATTACAAGCTTTTCAACAACGTGATCTCTGAGGGGCATTGTACGGCACGATGTTACTATGTACTCAGATCAAAGATCTTGAAAGGTTTAAGTATGAACGCTTCTAATTGATATTTTCGGGTCAAGATGTCAACATGTACGAAGGATTAACCGGTGATGTCCCTAAGCGCGATTTTATACGACACAACTTCACCGTTGTAAGTTATATCAGTTACTCCATTTTATTCCGAAACGGTGAATTGCTGAATGAGCAGAAATGGTGTGATCGCACTTTTTCACAAACTTATCGATATAAACTTCACAACTGTTTCAAAAGAACAGTCGTGAAGCCATTGTCATACTTCCGGTCAGGTTTTGTTCTACAAACTCCAAGATGGAAGTCGTGTTGTGTGTTCCTGCTATATCAAATAGTTGACTACAGATTTCCGGAAGTTCTAATAATTCTGGTAATCAATCATAGTCACAATCAAAGCACCGTTGTTCTGTATCGTTTCGGCTGTTCATACAGGAGTCGTCGATTAGCATGACACTTACCATTTTCGGCTATTTAGTAAAAAGGATTCCTCTTTAGTCAGCATAAAACTGAACTGAGCACGATCAATCTTCACAGAGTCCCTATGGCGTCAGAGTAAATATGAGGATTTGTAATTTCTCAAATTGCTAATATCATCTAATTCCCGTTTGTATGTACAACACTCCTTATTCCACCAAGACTTCTACTTGCGGTAGGTGCGTGCTGGTAAATGGTATTGAACGGCGTTATACCGAATAGCTATCGTCTCGAACAATTGAGGTTAATAATTTGATCCACAGTTTATTCCGAAATTAAAAATGGTGGTGATTATCTTCACGTTGACAACGTTTCGTGCTGTATAAAGTATGTTAGACCAGAAGCTCTTTCTTGTGAGCGACACATTTAGACCTGTGTGCGCCTTGATTGTGTGATCCATATTTTAGAACGTGCACGTCCGACCAGCCACGTCTCAGGGCAGTGGTCTCAGAAGGCCTGTGGGACCTAGGCTGATTGTTATCTAGACGTCCCGCACCAGAACCATCATGTCTTGAGTAGAACCGTCAACATTGACAGACACGATGCATTAACTATAATTCACCGTTCAATGTGTAATGTACAAATGATAGACCGACGGCGAAATACCAGAGAAGATGCACGATGTAAAAACTTAAGAAACGCTAGTGAATAAACAGCAGCGTCAAGGCCAATAGGGAATTCATGAAATGCTCCCTTGAAATGAGTGTTGAACGCGAAGTGGAGAGAAATGCCGCACGCTATAGCAGATTGCTACGAAGGGACAGTTAGCTGATTGAGGTTTTGATGAACAATTTGTCAGCAGAAAATATGTTAGCTATATTCGCCCGTTTTTATCGGTTGAATCTACGCAAAATTAAGTGAATATTCACCGCGTTATTAATTGACAATTAGGTTAAGGACAATGTTATTAGATAAACAGTCAACACTAATTGGCCGTAGTTACAGTAACCAACATGGTCAGTCCTCGACAGTCAATGCCAATCTGACTAAGACCTCGCGATCGAACTGCGATTTCTACTGGTTGGTCAAACGATTTTGGCGAAGTAGCAAGAATTTCGACAAACTGCTTCTCATCAGACAGTTTCTGGTGATTTAGTCGACTTGCGATCTATCCGGGATATAGTAAGAACACGTAATTGAACGATTCTCGGAAAGACAACGAGGGTCAGATATACCGTGAATAATTTTCTCTTCATGTATGTCCGTCTATTACGATTTAGCAAATGGGTCAGGATTTATGAAATGACGCTTTTGCCTTCCCAGAGTTAAGTCAAACGATGCAGCGTTTGCGATTTCTTTCCAACGAACGCCCTACAATACGACCTACGTATGCTGAACCACAGCAGCATTGTGAATCGCCACAAATTCATTTTATTAGTTCCTCGTCTATCTTGTCCTCTGTGTACGTCTTCTTTGCCTAATTTAACAGACATCGTATACGATCACGCTTGAGACTGATCGGTACATAGCGACAAATCACCAACACAGCATATTTCGAAGGCAGTCACCAGTAAGAGGACAATTTATGCAGAACACAGTGAACAGACATAATAATTCTGGGGGAACGCGAGATAAGCAACACATTACTATCCTAAGTGACTTTTCATCAGTAACAGTGGGCATTTCCAAACGTACGTCTGACAATCTTGAACACACACAGATCTAGATCATCAGTGTTCTACCTGAGCGGAAATGTGAACGTTCAAACAATCACATATCAATAATAGGAATGTGTGCTCCAACAACATACAATCAATAGGTGGTACTTCCTAAACAGTTCGCCTGTATGCCTCTGTCTAGCAATCGATTACGCGATAGCTACTGTACACATCAACATGCCAACAAAACTGCGCACGCAAAACAGAAGCTATTAGCCATGGAGTGTGCAACGCACATTCCTTGCTTTTCAAATGCACTCTGTGCAGACTAGTTTACTTCTGTATGATTGCCACAAAATCGCTAAGTACACAGATGGCGTATGCGTTTGCGTGTGCGCGTGCATGTGCACGCGCGTGTTCAGATAGTCTTGGTTATCAACAATGACCAAAACATTCTGCTCACATACCTGACTCTGGGTTAAACTAAAACAGTTTTTGGTTTGATCATTTCTTAACTCTCGGTTGTATGGTAGTGCGTTGTATTTTGTTGTCAGCGGATGGGCTCATTATTGTAACGCCGGCACTTAGTCTTGCTAAACACAAGGTGAAGAAGAGTTATGAGGGATTATCGAGCGTATGCGATATGTATCGTGAGGGTTACTTACGTATCTGCCAGAAGATATTCACTAATTACAAGCTTTTCAACAACGTGATCTCTGAGGGGCATTGTACGGCACGATGTTACTATGTACCCAGATCGAAGCTCTTGAAAGGTTTAAGTATGAACGCTTCTCATTGATATTTTCGGGTCAAGATGTCAACATGTATGAAAGAATTAACGTTTGTTTCTGAACTTTTGGACGTCGCCTCCACAGCATATTCAACCATTGTCCCTTTTTTTGCATCTTTACCTCAGTAAGCGCTGAATTCTGCGGACAAGTGTGCACTGTGGAGCAGTTGTTTTTCGTCTTAATTCAACGTGTTATTTTCATCTTCTTCTTTTGGACGCAAATTCTCTTCTAACGGTCCTCTCGGAATCTTCTGGGACTTTCAGTTTCGATCCCTTGTTTTTGTTATACATCAAAATTATTTTTATTTTGTTTTACTTGTCTGATGCTATATTTGTTGACCTCGAGTTCATTTTTCTCCGACTCAAATTTTCTTTCACCGACTTCCTTGTCTACTCCATTGGATTCGTTCAATTTTAACTGTTGTTGATCCTCCTATTTGTGCGTTTACGCTTCTTTGGTCATTCGGTTGAATTTCCAACCGTGTGTATTCACTGTGTTCTTCTTCGGTCGATGCCGTGGTGTTGTTTTTTCATTTTTCAGGTGTTGAGTTTAATCTACAGGTTTCATTGCTCACCAAAGACGACTTGTCCCAATGTTTTTTGTTGGACCATCGTACATTCCTATGATTATAGTTCACAAGCTACTCCTAGTATTGGTCGTGGAAATATTTTTCTGCTCGGCAACTTTACCATGCTTGGTGTTACTGCACAGTCTCTATCTGACTCTTTAAAGGTTCGGGCATCATTTTCATATCAAATGAATTTCCAAGAACGGATAGCCATTACAGTGAATCGTCTTCCATCAACTTGTGTGATGCAGAATCTCAAATTTTATCTGGCCAAACAATTTAATTACGGTTAGCTGATTAAAATATCTGAGAACGTTGCGTTCAACGAGTTCCACATCTCCAGCACTGACTTCTAAATGTGAAAGTTGCAAACGGCTATAGACAGTGATTTTTTCAAAACATTGCTCCTATTATATGGATGGACAATAGCCACAGATGCAAAGATACAAGCCTTAGGCCGATGCACAATCGACCTGAGAACTTGTCTGTTAAAATCACCGGTGATATGATCACTGAGAAGTCTCAACGAATAAATGTTTGAGGATTTGACGGTATGATATATATAGTGCAATAATGCCATAAAAATTTGGTGTAATGTTGGAGTATTCATACCATGTTATGTTACCATGATTTTATTCGACAACGCTTGTTAGTGGACATATAACTATCAATTGTTTTAGAGATATATAATTGTGTTGATTTTATTACTGCATCATATTATTACGATCGCAGCCCATTGTATCGCATAAAGATAATATAATAAAATAATCATCTGACCGCCAAAAATCTACGAAAAACCTGGTCATTTTCGCCAAGTCGAAATGTGATCTTATTGTTGATGTGCATATTGTGAACGTTGGTGTTTTCAACAGGAAAGCGTTGAACCCCAAATAAACGCAACGTTTTATATTCAATAACTAGCCTGAAGTGAACCCAACGGTTTTCAGGTGCCCGCAACTTTAGCCTGATCTCGCATCGTTTGCATAGGTTTGAACGATTGTTTCATCCATCTGTCTAAAGAGGCTGTTGCTATTTAGTAGCGGTGCAAGGACACAAGTCAGCGTCAATGGGTTGTAGGTACCGGGTATCAGAAATGAGGTGGAGGTTGTTATGTAAACCTCAACGTTAGCCTGACTGAAATTTATACATCCATTGTGTGTCGTCGAACCATTGCATATCGCGGGTTACACATAAGAGGCGAACAAGCTAGGTTTTAGCTCAGGAAAAGATGTATTGTTCAAACCATTCATTCTCTTTCACATTTTGAGGCAGCGTCATCTGCAGCGTTGACCAGCGCTTGCGGCTTCTCTCGATAAGAAAGTTATATTTAAGATAATGTATCGCTCGCAAATTTCGAGCGAATTAAATAGGGATAAGTGACTGAGAAACCTGTGATCATGCTGTAGATATTTTACTAATATAATTGAGTTCAGATTTAGATAAACATTGATGTTTGATGGTGTCCACACCATGACCGACGTTATTCAATACTGATTGGTCTCGGAATGTTCGGCTGGTTTTATTGCAAACCCGAAAAATACCGGGTTTGACTTTATTTCTGCCAACTGACCGACTGGTCTTGACTATGTTCATGGAACGCTACTTTTGAAGCAACGCTTACAACCGTGAGCGCTACTTTGCGCCGAACCGAAAAATTCGCGCTGTTCTTTATAGCTTAGCAGTGTTTCGGAGGTCCGCGATGATAACAAATCTACCGCTTAAAAACGATTCATCAGAGATAATGACTGTCTGCAGAGTTTGAGGGATGAGTTTTACGATAGAAATTCATGTCTATTAGGCGGCAACTGCAAGTTTGATACATCTCTGTTTGTAGAGGTACATGCTTCCGAATTGTAAGAATGAATTATATTAGACCATATCTGTGCATTGTACATCTTCACGTCAACAAAACCTAAACCTTCTGAAAACAGCACGAGCAGATTTCGCCCGTTTACTCCAAGAATTTTGCGCACGACATCATGAAGGAATAAGACGTCAGTAACAAAACAGTTAAGAAAAAAGTAGGAGGCAATATGTAAAATGCGTTTTGTTCAACTTCCCGGTTCGTGCACCAGTACTCCCGGGTACTCGAATTTTACACGGTGCATCTTCGCCGATGACACAACATGCTGACTGAAGGATCTAAGTGAACAAATGATGATCTGGTTTACAGTACTGACACGTTACCGGATGGTTGAATTGTTCCTCAGGATTGTGGCTCACAAAATCGGTAATGGTGGTTAGTTAGGCTGATTGGTTGATAGTTGCGCTTGTTTAACTAAGAAAATCCCGAGGTATACAAATTACAGGGCAGTGAGAACCAATGAAAACTGCTGAAGTGATACCAATTCACGACCAAATGAAGCTCAGCTTCACTTGCATGTCGTAGATACCTCAATATTTACCGTTTCATTTTGTATATATCTTCTCTGATTGTGAGATATTTCCAGTTTTTGCCGTACTCATCTGGTAGCTTGGAATTGCCATTTTCTGCATGGCTGTAGAATTGTATTGCTTCAGCTCAAACTGTAGATGTTGCTTTCGCTTTCAACGATAGTAGTCATAAATATATTCACAAAAATAATGATAGGGGCTGTATCCATTTACGTTACAGAAGGCACACTGCGAAATACATACTCCAGTTATTCCATATCGTCAATCATGCGAGTAGATTACGAAAAGTTGGAAGATTCTTCCGGCTCGTTTGATCAGGTGTGGGGAGCCGTTTCACAGATGGCACCAAGATAAAAAAAACCACGCATTTTGGTTTACGCAATTAGGATGTTCACTAAAATCATTTTTGGAAAAGTAAATCGCAATAACTGTTTATAATGTACTGGGAGTGTAAGAAAAATATCTTGAGCTAGCAATGCATATGTTACTTTGAACCGAATTAATTGAAGGAGTTCATTGCCAGATTATAGATAACATTAACCTACTACAACGTGTTGGTCATACTTACAAGTTACTTTAACATGGGTTGAATACGAAGAAAATATCTAATGGACACCAAACAATCCTGCTGAATGAAGACTGGAAAGAGTTAAAATATGCTACAGCTGAAAGTCGAAATTTACGTCTTGATTAAGTGTCGATTTGTGTGTTCCAGACAACGTTGATCAATCCAGAGCGATTAAGCACCGTTCCACAAAATTTTGAGATTGAATGTATGTTGTCCTACCTAAACATATATTCATGCAGGTCTCAAGCGTTTTGCACGAAGGTGGCCGCTTAAAGAGTGAACGTTAGTATGTGAATAAGAATACTACAAGAACGCGAAGAAGATGTATATGCTCATGTGCTGGAGACTTGAATACTTGGATTCATAATACCCTTTGAGAAGCCTAGTGCATGTTCCCATAGATGAACAGTAAGATTGACCCGTAACGTGTTTAACGAATTAGGAAAATAGTGTTATTTCAGCAAATCCTTCAGGCGTCGGCTGCGTGTGAAGGAAAATCTGACGCCGACTCAAATGAGTGCTGGATTAATTTTCTCATAACTTGGCCCTATGGACTAACGAATTATAGTTCAACTCTTCCAGGGACGTCGTTCTAATTGTATATCAGGTGGCGATAGGCTACTGAAGACGGGTTCTAATGTTTATTGAGTTGAAAGAACAATTATCAGTTTTGAAGTAACCAATATTGCTAACCGATCTGTGAAGTAAACGGAGCCACATATGGAACGCGCGTATAGTTCACAAAAGTGAACTTTTGCGGGTAATTCTTAGTTCTCACCTGAAAGTCAATATTGAGGTGATTGTATTTCAGAATCCTTACGTGGTGTTGTGTTACACAACCGTGACTAGCCTGTCTTTCATATGTTGAAATTTATGATATTGTGCAAAAGCTTCTGTTGCCTTCAACACAAAGCCGGCTCAATTCCTAGTTGTCAAATTGTTCGAATTGTGTGAGAGACAAAGAAGTGTCTACAACACATTTGTGAAATATTGTACGAAGTGATCGTAAATGAGCCGTATTTGAGTGTACCATAGTAGAGTCGTGATGAAATGCACTGCGTTTACTGTTTGAAATAAGGTGTAGTGGAATTTGATAATCATAGATCCTTAGGTTGAGGTTTTCGTTGAAATAGACCAAGTTGTACAACTTGAATACTAGACACGGGGTTTTCAACTTGCACAGGGGAAGTCAATATCACTGGCAAGGTAAATATCTCACAATGGTTCACATAACGTCGTGTACGGCGTTTGTGTATATGTAAATATGCAACGGTCACAAAACTCCTTCTTGCACCATACCATTAGAAGCTAATCATGTCACTCGATGACGCATTCTAACGTTCACTACCTGGGTGTACAAGACAAATTGTAAGAAAGAATCAACCCAAAAATCGATCGAAACTACTCGGTTCTGCTAACATGAGTAAGAGAGGCTTGAGACAAAAATCCAGGGGCTGCTTGCATATGCAACCCTTGAACAGCGGCAATAAAGTGAGCCGAGCAGTCCACTTAGTGTGCCAAGTATGTCATGCTTTTGAGGAGGTTGTTCCAAATATAGTCAACGAGCTGTTCGTAGTAAGAAGTTACCGACGTTGCCCTTGACTAACTTTTCAATATGTATCGTTGGTAGTAATGTTTAATTCGTGTGCGTGTACTGTTTCATAATCCGCTAGGATTCCTCTTCTTGCCAGGGCATTAACTAGAAATAACCGAAAGACTGAACAGAGTTAACGATAGAGTGAACATATCGTTTTAAAATCGGCTATAAAAAATGTGATAGTGTCTTCAGGAAATAGAGATTAATGATGGTTGGGAACGAAATATTTTGTCACTAAGCAAACATCCCTAAACAACATAATTACCTCTATCTGTATCTACACATTTTGTTGTCTTCCTAGTCGAAACAGTCGGCGAAGAAGTGAAGGCCTTGCAACTGCCCTTACATAGACGGCAAAAGCACTACATTCATGATGAAAAAATGTGGTGTCAAGAGCGCCATACGGTTTCCTCGCCGTTGCGTTAATTCAGTCGCACTGCTGTAACTATCGACCTCCAGCTTTCTCGCTTAGTTAAGTGCAATTTGCCTTTGCGATATAGGTAATCGTTCCGATTGTTTCACCTACGGTGATCTCTGTATACCACTGAACCTATCAAACTGTCAAGATTTTAAAACGGTTAGAATACCCACGCAAAATGTCAAGTAACACACAACACTCCCTTCAATATAGGGTACCAACAGCCACCATAAAATTGGTTCAATTAATGGAATTAAGCAGAATAGTTGCTTTTGAGATGTTTAACTCAATGCTGGATGATGCAAGTTTGAACGATGTGTTATTGTTTCATGGTGTTTTAATAAAATTTGTGCAATATTGTTCTCGTTGAAGAAGTACTGAAAATAGCTGTCCAACACATCGTTGCTTAGATTAGAACGGGATCATTCAAACACTATTGGGTTGCCGGAATCCGAGGCAAGCTTGAAGTCTCTTTCATTGGTACCGTTCTTTTACCTACTACTTCTGGGTGCAGACTTCCAGTCCGGAGAAAGTCTGCTGGCAGAATCGCTTGTTTTGTTAGAACATGTTAACTGTTGTAAGTCGCCCGCCACTTCAAAAGGTAATAAAGTGTAACAGCGTTCCACAAGTTGGTGGACGAGTTCTGTTATGTTGAATAGACCACTACTAATGAAAAATAGATAATTCATTGTTGTAACCCCAGACCCAATGTCTAGAAGGCAGACGATCAGTCAACCTGTTTGGCCTTGTAACATGCAATGGATCTAAACGTTACATACAATTCAGGGGTGAATACGAAATCCAAAAATGATAAAAAAGAAAACAACTTAACCACATTAGTTTTTGAAGGTGCGTTGTTCAAATTTCCACTACACGGAGTGAAGTATGTCACCACTGCAACCTGTCATTTAGTTTCCAAGTAATTTTGGAGATCACAACGTAGATAACTCTCATGACAGGTGAGTTTTTGAAATGTGCCGAAATAAAAGCCAATTCCGTCAGTCTTTAACTCTCCCACAATCCGTACACGAATGGCAATGAACACAGGAACAAAACACAAGGCTCGCTATCGTGAAAGTGTATTTTTTGCATGGTTATAGCCATCAAACAATCATGACTGATTCAATTCACATGATTTAAACATCCAGTGCACATGTGAATTTGAGGAGGGTGAAAATTGTGAAAAACGGTGAAAATTATGCAGTACAAAATACTGTGCAAAACGCTACAATTAGACCAAAAATTACCCATGGACCAACAGCAAACGCCGGCTGACAAGCCTGATGACAAATTACTTTTCAGCACAATGTTTGAAAACGTTGACCACGTGGCTTCAGTGGAGTAACGGATACCCGTATCCAGCAATGTGTACTGTCCGCCGGCTGGACTGTCTGTTCCAGAACTTATTATCTCTACAACTTTCGACGAGAGTAGCTTGTAAATCACTAACTCTCACCCTAGCATGTCTGTTATCAGCACCAATAATTATCCGGTTCACTGTCTGCTTCGTTGTGGTTACCTTGTGATATGCATTGCGTTACTTGCCACTGCAAATCCACCGCATGTACAAGGCATAGCTAGTTTACTACAAGTATTTAAGGTCCGGTTGTAACGAGGCTGACGACGTTACGACGTAGGATAGCCCCTAGTCTTGTTTGCCATGAAAAAGGAAACAAGCTGTTTAATGTGATATGACGTCCACAGATGCGGTGATGGCTCATTTGGATTTCACACTTCCTGGGTCCATCAACCGAACTGAATCGATAGAAATATGACATTGCAAACCGCCGTTTGCATGCGACAATGATAGGTGAAATTCAAGCTAGCAAGTGCAAGCTCCCAAGTAAGCCCAGCTAGGTGGCTTTTGGCAAACTACATGCAGTCCGTCGATTACCATGTTGTCGAGTGGAATTCGAGAATCAATCTCTGGGTGTTGTCATAACAGTTTCTCTGGAGTTATCGTGAACTCTTGATGAGCTACCGGCTCGGAGGGACTACAAGCTAACTCTAGTGGATGGGAAACCACTGTATCACCAAAGGTCAATCCGCTCCGCGAATATCCTGGACATTGGCGATAAAAACTCCTAGTTCGTTTGATGTTCCTGAGGTCTCACCAAATCCGGAGCAACATGGAACAGGTGAAGAACCGTAAGCTTTGTTGGTACTGAATGGAGAGATTCCCAATAGTTAAGCATTTCTAATTGAACAGTGCCTATCGAACGAACGATGGGATTTGTTGTGGATATCCTTGAATAAAAAGATTCAGAGGACGTCTGAATTCTTTGAACAAGAGGTGCTAGGTATAGGGCACTTTCAGTCGAAAGAATCTACCTTCAGCATCAAATATTTACCTCCTACGAACAGATGTTACGTACACGGTTTTGTATTGATACCAAATATGGACTGTTGAATTTGGTGTCGGTCTTTCCAGTGTCATTATAGAACACATGGCTTAACGCCAGCATTTTCCGTGAGTGTCAACTCACTGGTTTGATGCATTTTGGCCGGTGTTGCCATGCATTCACTAATTGGTGTTATTCTATACAACCTTGTTATACATCAGTAAGAACAGTGATTTCGATTTTATGTTTTCCAGCTGAGTTTGTTTTCAATGCGTACTAATGACTGGCTTCCAAATTTACTTTCTGAAGACGGGCTATTATGTAGGTTTTCTAGTAAGACTTAAAACAACGAGTTCTCTGTTTTTTGCCGTTGATTTTCATCCTGTGTATAGTCAAAATGCCCACACACATTTTAGGTAAAAAGTGGGAGGGTTAATGATGTTTTGCGGCGCGAAATATGTTAAAGATAGACCCTTGTAGAAACATTAAAACCAAAAACTAGAAAGTGTTTAATTTCACCAACCTGAACTTCTATTGCGGCAACCATCAACATCACGAAGTAATTCCGATGAGTTTCTTGGACGTGTTATAGAAAAATATAAAATTTGCAACTCTGGAGCAGGTTTTGTGGAATTGTTAGCAGTAATTTATTTCGCGTACACTGCTTCCCATAAGCAAGAAGCAGCGGAGAAAGAGCACACCGTTTCACTGCAACACGGTAGCAACTGGGTTGACCAGTTCTATTTCAGCAATGTTCCTTGCTTTCTATCATCCGATGCAGTCACACCTAGTTGGTATTAACTAAGAAACGGTAAAATGTTGGCCTTCTTATAATGGTGAGCATACTAAGCATGATGCATTCGAATGAGCAGAACTGTGGTCAGACAACCAGCTTACTGTTCAACACACGCTCCGTATCAGTTTGTTCGACCCCTCAAATTTCAGTTCGCCGGTTGGTTTGAACCTGAAAATAGTGAATCCAATGCGTTTTCTGACCTCCTGGCTAATTAACTAGTAATGTTGAAGTTAAGCAACATTGTTTAACTCGAGGTGATGTACTAATATTGAGATATCATATAACAACCTTTGAGTAAGAGGCTCAATTGAGGACGCCCCGATTTCCTCATCAACACCACACTTGATGATGGTCTCAGTGAAAATCACATCAGAAGACCAACAATCAGTTGACAGTGACAGCGGTTGGTTTTACGGTACAACAAAACTGGGTAGGATGTTTAAAGTAGCGCTTGAACATAAAAAGCAATAAATAATTAGAAAAGTAACGGTAATGATAGTAATGATAAATCCACTCAAAATTCTACTGAAAACATCCAGATGATATCGCACAATTTATCACATATACGAATGTACAATAACGTCATTAGTAAAAATCTGTATTTACGAGATTCTTGACGGATGTTATAACTTCTATATTGGAATACTTTTGAAACTGAGATGGATCAGTTTTGCCTGATAAGGTATTCAGTAAATACTGCTGGCGACTGGTATGGAAATGGAAACTTTCAAAATTCCCATCTTTTTAGAAAACTGCATATATGGTGGGTGGAGGGATGACGCGATGCATGATGCATAATCCGTTTACATACCGCACAAGTATCAGATAAAAATGCATTTACATAGAGGTCAAGTTTTTCATTCCTACAACCCTTTGTTGCTAACCCTTTGTTGGTAAGAGAGTGTTCAGGTGAAATAGGTATGCACAACATGTTCCGGTTTACTGTTTGTCTGGTGGCTTGAAGCAGAAGCAGGTAACAAATAACGATTTCTGTTGTTGGAAACGGTTGTCTTAGCTTCGATTTTTCAGCGATTTTCCCAATTATATTTGCACTGTACACGACATTACTCATACACTGGCCACCACCATCATTTTTATCAGTTTTCATTGGTACGATAATCAGCGACGTCAATGCAATTTCAACTGATTCACTTTTGTGCCTCACCGAGTGTTAGCATGCAGTCAAAAACTAGCGCATCCAAGAATAACGTTACATGAGTTGGAGTTTCTTGTTATCAAGATCTGTCTACTATTGTCTAACTTTTACTAAGATTGCCTACCAAAAGTTGACTTCGTCAGCATGAACTTGATAATATGGAGGCGCACTGTTAAAGTATAAATGTAGCCACCTTAAAACTGGTCAAATGCGGAGGCCAGATCATATGATAACATAAGAATGTTTACCGAAATGTGTTCACCAATTCAGTATATAACAACTTGGACGTTCAGGCACACTGACACCAGTGTATGGTTTGGAGTTCCATACATTATTTGGTCATATGATTATGACAAGTGGTTGCGTCAGAAGCAGTTACATGATTTGGCTTTCGGTCACAACTATGTATAACTTATACAAAGTTGCATGAGTGATAATCGGACACCTGAAGCAATTGGTGAAGAATTGTCAGCAAAGAACTGTGAAGATTCGAGCAAAGGTTGAAGCGGGATAAACGCAACCATGAGGTTCATTTATACGTGCTGAGTCTGCAGTGCTGACGGAAGATAGAAGCCCTATACTGACTCGTTTAAATAAACGATTCGTCTGATAACCTGCCTATTCTGCTGAGAAAACGCATAACGGCAGACGCGTAACGTTGACGACCGCAGCAAGCTTCTGCCGTTCAATTTATTACTGCATTTTGGTGTTTTTTCTAATAAATCGTATGTGAGCTGACAGCGGGTGATGCGGACTTTCCTCAGTGTTATGTCAAAAGAACTTTCAGCTTAATGAGGCCTAACTTCCGAGTCATACAAGATTCACATAACAAAATTTGAAATACACATTACCAACTCTCCAGGTTTGACCTAACACGTTTGCAATTGAAAAGGTATTCATACTATGCGAAACTTATCTGTGGCCTATTCATAATCGATGATCAGAACAAAAACCGAAAAGTCTGTCAACTCCAAATGCAAACATCTTGTACGCAGTTGCCCTTATATAACCTGCGTAATGCGGTTGGTTCGGTTACCGCACCAAATTATGTTTCTCAAACTCATATTCATCGTTGGCTGATGTCACCGTTTGACTACAAAACTAGATTTAGCAGGAGCGGTGCAATCATACTGACAACGTAACATGTATGCAATTATGCCAAGAATGCTCCAATGGAATCGTAGTTCAACCGCTTTCTTAACGATTCAACTGGTTGAATGTATTATGTGTGATATTCTGCCGTTGTCTTTATATCAAGTCAAACTAAGTATGATTTTGGTTTTCCGCTCCATATTTCTGTGTGGGGAATTTGAACCAACGTCTCAAAAATTTTCAAAGTTCTGTAATAACCTCTCGTTTCTATTAATTTGTCCTCTCATTACTTCATCAATATACGTAAAAACCTAAACCCCTTACTACTTGACAGTTCTTACTACTTTTTCAATTCCGAAGTAGTCGCGTTGATTGTTGTAATGTTACAATGTGAATTCCAGAAACTTGTGAGAAAGCTTGCGAGCAAATGATATTTAAAGTTTTAAATTAATCAGATCGTACCATTACGGGTGGATTACAGGATTACAGAGAGAATATTTACAACGCTGACTGGGAGGACTCCGTAGACTAGCCGGTGAATATATGATGAAAAACACTGAGTAACTGATGTGAGTTTGGTGGACGTGTTATAAAACGATATACGTATGTCAACCCCGATAGCAATAAACAGAGTCCTCTGGTTTTTACTTGTCAACATCCTATTCCACCATGATGGGAAATACAATGTCGACGGTTAACGACAAGTTTTATTATATGTAACGAGTTATGTGAACACCGGTAGCGAAAAAACCTTTCGCAGCTAGATTGGTTATCTACATACTGTGCATTAAGACGCAAACCGGAGAACGGAGGCTACTTTCAAAGCAATGCTGGTGGAAGCACCTTAAAAATGAATAAACGTAAATGCTTCAACACACAGGATTGGAAAAGGAAAGGCTCACTACGTCTGTCTTCCATATGGTGGAAACTGAACCGTTTATTTTAATCTTTCAGGTTCGACTTACACGTATTCACCTTTTCTTTGCGAACTCCGAATGATTCAGTGAAGGTCACGTCAGGTGACCAGCAGTCTGTTCACATTGATAGAAAAAAGGTTTACATAGATGTTGCGCAATGAAATTCGTGGAGAGTGAATCGACAAAATATTGCGTAAAATGATTTATTCGCAACATAAAACAAAGAAACTGATAAAAACAGTCACCTCATATATGAAACAACTCTTGGCCTTAACGTGCACTCGTGGATTTACTTGTTACCAGTTAGCAACACGTTCAGTAGCCTGGTTTCGGAGGTGGAGTTCAACCTTTCCCACACAATGAACATGCAGCTGAAGTGGAACCTTGTAATCCCCAGTTAAGCAAGTCGTCGAGTGGAAGACCTAACAATTCCACTTCCAAGAGAAGCGAAAATATAAGAGTACTAACTTTGATGTACTGACTTTTTCTAATTTATATCTATAACGCCAACTGGCTTTTTTATATTGAACCCGATCGTACTAGTTGCGCTTTACACTAAACAGAAACTCATAATGGGTAATATTAGCGACAGAGACTCGCGTTTTCCAGAAGTTTTGTTTATGACTATCCACACTGTCGTGTGATACAAAAGTTCGCTGCAAAACCTCCAATGCAGACTATGCATAGAAGGAAGCTAGAAATCATTCACATTGTGTGTACATTTATTCTCGATAACAGCATTACATTGTTCTGTTTCGGGGACTTAAAACCCCCTGCGTTTTTACAAGCGAGAAACCATGAGCAACTAACAATGTTTACTCTGTGTTCACAAACACCGAGGGAAATGACTCAGTAAACGAATACTCATAGCATTGTTTAATGTGACAGTATGTGAACCTCGTGTATGTTACTGCTGCAATTGCGATTGTGGCGGCGATGGCCGGACCAATTTCAGTCAACGTGAAGAAGCACTACGGTAGGAGTCGACTATCTATATTTTGCCGCTTGCAGGTTACCTGTGAATTGTTTATTTATCAGATATACTAAATGTTGACCGTACTCGCATTCGCCATTAGTTGTTAATTATTTTAAATTGATCAACGCCTAAGCATACATATATGTTTGTATATACATATTTATAGCTCAGGCAGTAAAATTCAACCGCTCTCTGGTCTGGAATGAACTAAGTTATTTACAGAAATAACGTACTGTCGTTTCTGGGGTCTCGACATTATTACGAAATGAGATCATTTGATGAACCTTGGAGACTTTGATGTGGTTGTACCCGAATGAAACCAGGCGGGTATATCTTGTTCCAGAAGATATCTAGTCAAAACTTCCAGAATTATGGTGCCGAATACAGCCAGAAAACCCTGCGGCACGGGTCTAAACATCTTCGTGAGTAGCCCCTGATTAACACTTAATATAAAAGCATTTGATTCTAACTGATGCGGACGTATAAGCACGTTTTGTGGACACCCTGTGAATTGCCTAGGGTTGCTGACGATGACGTGGTTGATGACAGGTTTTATATGGCTTTCATGGATGAGGCTGTGAAAAGATGGTCCAGCATCCGGTCGGAAATTATTTTGACGGAATTATTGTAACTTACTAACAAGGTCACTTATCGAACCTATTGACTTGAAACAAGAGGAAAAGTTATTATACTTCTTTTACCACTAATCATTCCATATGACGTCAGGTAACATTTTAACTTGTTGTTTTGTCTGATTATAAATGATTTTAAAGTGAGAACCTGGTCAATAACATCAATGATCTGACGTACATGAGGGTTCTTGATACTTCAGGTAAGTGATGTAGTGAATAATTGTTGAATGATTAGAAATTAAGCAACTAGGATGTCAGCGAACATTTGGTAATACACAAACCATCCGTGATTAACCATCGTGTTTACCATAGCCGTAGTGTTTGCAAGTGGTAGAAAACAATGGCCCATAACTCTGTAATGCAGTGGTCAATAAGTCTCTGACATTTTGGCGTTTACCACAAAAACTCATAAATATGATGAGGCCGGCAAATTATGACACCGGATGCTTGTTAATAACTTTAACGAAAAGTTACCATTCTATCTTTTCCCTTTTTCTCAAGGTTCTGAAATTAATCGTAGATGCTCCTGAAACATATGTGATGAATCTCGGTATTTTTCCTACTTTCTATATGAGATAACGTAAAACTCACTCGGAAATAAAAAAAGTAGTACCAATTGCTAAAGTGGCTGCCCACTTTGACTGTCCAAATACTGTCGTGTGCTGATAAAATGGTTGGTGACCACGCTCTTCGTCTTCATTTCCCTCCCTTCTGGTAACTCTTTCACCTCATCAAATTGGACATCTTCCCGAAAGAAATTGCAAGCCTCTGTTTTAAAGACAGGCGGGACCCTCTAAATCGCATGAATGGCGGATCACTTCTCATATCAACGTTAATCTCGATGTGCCACAGCTTAGCTTATGTGTACTCTGAATTCACTTGCGCTTTATTGATCCATCACGTTAATTGTTGTGTTTGTCCATGGTTAAATGAGTTGTCGGTCCCAGAGCTTGTAGTTTCGGTGGATTCATTATCGACGGCTGTTTATATTTTTCCCTTTCATTTTGTTTAGTAAATGTCTTGTGCTTCAAAACATTAGTAATTAAATATTCTTGCTCATACGGTCGCTATCGCGTTTGAACGGAATCAGTTGGTCGAAAACCATGGAATGTATGAACGCTCCCTGCACCACAGACGCGACTGTTCGGGATTCTGGATATCGACGTAGGTCGCGAGAAGACAGATAGTTTGTAGACTTACCATACTTCCGAAACCAACAGTGAATTCGTATTTCACAGGTTCGGTTATTCGAAGATTGTTTTTGGTATAAAGATATCCGCGTTATTATGAATTTTGGCAAGTGAAAACAGATCAGTTTTCTTTGGTTCGAAATAATCCTTTTTCCCGGTTCACTGCATCATTCGTGGCTGAAAATAAGTTTGGGCAGTCCTGCCATAAACAACAACTTGTCCAGCTTATAAGTTCTAGTAACGGCAAACCTTGAGACTACTTATTCTTGTATACAATGGCCCTCTTAAAAGTGTGTGGAAGTGCAAAATCCCGATAACTCGTGAATGATTGGTGATTCCTGTTCATTCTCCCTTCAAGAGTGATGGTAACTTTACGACCCAACGTAAGTAACTACAAGTTATTTTATCACCGGCTCTCTCAACTACCCTCTGAACGTTTATTATGAAACATTGCGTACTATATTAGAAATATTACACTCAATGTTACACCAAATCATTATGAAAGATTTGCCACCACCCATACTTAACAACTGTGTGTGGAAAGTATATTTCTTTAGTTGGTGTATAAGCCGTACGGTAAACCGTGACTTCCGATCAGAAGAACATGCTTTATTAACCATTCAATTGGAGGGCTCGAGTTCAGTAAACTAAGTTGGATTATGGGCCACGAACTGCGTGGATTATCTTCCTCCAGTTAGTGTTCCCCTTCTTGTCATCGATTGACAAAGATCACCACTTTTTGATCCGTCTGCGAAATAACAAGGATTCACTGAATGTGAAGAGAGAGGCTGAGAGAGGTTTCTTTGAACAGATGATAAAAATAAACGCAGCAATTGAGTCACGTAATTTTAGCACGTTTTTGGGAGTCCGACGATCGCAACCTGGCAACCTCTCAACGTAAGTGGTTTTGATGAACCACAACA
>JTDE01001139.1:121640-137458 GCA_014338405.1 Paragonimus skrjabini miyazakii
TTCAAACCAAACTGCGTTCTGTAGTTCGATGCCTGTTGGGACTAGGTTTCGATTGTTCTTCATGAAAGACGTATTACATTGTTAGTGGACGAGGGTCCGGCGCACAATCGCTTGTCCACTACGTAAGTAAGCTTGCACATTTGGTGGAATACATGACACAGTGATGTGGATGGTGAACGGAGTAAAAATGCACATCTTCTGAGCAACAAACGTGGCCGGATTGTCAATCTGATAAGGCGTTTGCTGCGTTTGTGCGTGCTGCGCCTGCACCTGGTTCAAATCTTGCTGAAACGTGAATTTTTGCGACCAGACGTTCACCGGAATTTAACACCGTTGTCCATAACTTCCACGACAGCCACTGTGACCAACCCCCTGTACGGATTGCCTCCAGTCTTGTAAATCAAGTACTTTTGACCTGAGCTGTTAACTTATTTTTCTCGGTAAATTCTTTTTCACTTCTGGGAACACTTCAAAATGGCGAAGTCGGTAATGGTGAAACTTGAAAGAAGAACAGCAACCTTATCATTTCCATGACGACTCCACCGTTCGATCGTAGTGAACGATTGTGTAAACGCACAACATTATGTTAGAAACCTACATAGCAATATTTGTAGGGGAAAGCGTGTGTTGATTGTCACTGGAACTTACCTCATGATAGATGAGAAGCCTATTGTAAAAGCTCTCCTGCTAACAATCAGTGTTTGATTTTTTCCGGTGTGCTTGTTTACCAGATACATTGATGCAGTTTGTCTGAGGGGAACTTATTCATTAATATTCCCACCTTTGTTTTGCGGACAACCACTTTTTTATTCCACCTACCACGTTGGAATTTGCAACTCGGCTGCAAGTTATACGTCTATCAAACGGTTAACTTACGCCCTATTAGCTTCATTTATTTACAGGTTATGCCCTCTCATTTTATCTGGGCTTTCAACGCGGGAATATGAACTCTATTCATCTGCGCTGCGGGTTATTCCACTGTTGTCTTCGTTGATCAGCATGTGTTACTGGTGTTCTGGGCCGTCCGCGAATATCCAGAGATCAATATATTTTTACTGAGCTAGCTGGGGATTTTATGAACACTCAGCACATTTCAGCACAAACACACCACCAAATGCATCAAGCAAGCCCAAACACCCTGCGTTAATGCTCAGTAATTTGTATGTTCTGGTTGGAAAGTTGATGTAGAAACTATCACACAAATGTGAATATTCACTCCAACAGATAATCATGTACCACTTGTTCTACATTATCACTGCACCATTGACCAGTAAAAGTCGTTGATCGCTCATTGTGAACGGATTCAGCTGAAGGCTGCGGGGGTTTCCATATACCACGGCATATATATCCATATATATATATATATCCATATATCACGGCAACCTACGGGTATTTGATGTCAAACCACACTGAGCATAAGCAGTTATGGGAAAGTGATGCACAGAAAAAAACGAGAAATTCGGACATATTAATAAGCAGCCTGGGAACTACTTCACAGAACCAGGTTGACTGTGCGAAAATATTCCGAATGAACGGCTAAATTGCTGGCTTATTTCAGACGTACCATTCTCTTCTTTGACTACCCAGTAAAGCGATGATACAAGCAACGTCGTGGAAGTAAGAAGAGTACACACGTTCATGCTAATAATATCTGGACATGTAATGCTTCGATATGTAGATCATTCAGTATTCGTCAACGGGAGCAAACTGGTCGGTCTACTTTGATGATAATGAGAACAGTTTGGAGTAATAAACGTCTGACCGAGTCTATGGAAGTTGCCAGCAAGCGATTAGCAACTACAGTGGCTGGCTTGCTAGGAAGATGTTCATATAAATCGCCCGTCATCAAGTGACGGTTGGCAATCGAGGCCGCTGGCTCCTTCCGGGTGTTTGCTATCAAGTTGCTTGATCGTGTGACCGATTGTTGATCCCATTTCGACAAGTATTTGGTAACCCTGGTTCCAAGCTGTGATTGACTCATCAAAGTCATTTCGTATTTTGTCCTCGACTCGAAACAAACGTGTGCTACGATATGCCAAGGCGATTGCGATCAGACACCATCAGCACATTTCTTGTGTACAAAAACAACTGTTTGTGACGTTGGTGCTGCCTTGGTAGCAACTGAACTGGTTTCGAACTTTGATCTCCTGAGGGTGTAATATGGTTTGGAATTTCGTAGATTTTACCACGTTTGAGGCAAACAACAGTAGAGATGCCGCGAAACCTACTTGAGCATGAATCGTGTAATGTCAGTCCTTTGTCGGCTGTAGTAAATTGTTCAAAGGAAAATGGTTGTTTCAAACACTGGGTAAGTAAATCCTCTGATATATGAAGCTATACAATCTTCGGAGACAAGATCCTCCCCGTTCGACCATGTACTGCTCAGCTCGTGTCACCGAGTCCGGCAGGATGTGTTTTGTCATTTCCATTCCAAACCTCTCAAAACGTAAACACGTATAAGAAGGCCAGTCTACTTTCTGGTTTGACAGTGGTTGTGACAGATGATAGTCCGAAACCATGGGTGCGATTTGGTCTGCATGTGTTCGGGTTTTGGTATGCGTAACGAGATGGAGCAAACATCACTTGTGTTTGACGAACTGCAGGTGCCAGCCACGTTGTGTGCACAATGCAAGAACACGGCTGTTAACCGAGGTAACGTTATATTTCCAGATGTAGGTTGATAGGTCGAGATTTGTCAAACCACGTTGAGACATTAAATACTACGTGTCATTGCGGTTTTCATTGCAAACAAACATTTGTCGAAGATGTGTCAGTTATAAGCGCCCGTGGCATGATACCTGTTAGACGGCATAGCCAAGAAAACATTCGCATCAGTCCATCTCAACGGACCTTCTTTCTAACTCAACACAGATCCTTCATTTGTCTCATGCAAGCTTTCATCCGTGTGCTCATAAACATTGGCTATTTTCCAATTAGACGCAATTATTTTTCAGGCAGTCTGCTATTCACCACCACCAAATGCTCACCGATAGACGTCGACGAATAGCTGGGGAAGGACTGGGGAACATGGGTACACACACTGCTTTCTCCGATAGGGCAACTGCCATTCCTACAACTACTTCTAGGCAGGTTGTCCGTTCAGCTGTATGTACTTCCGGCGAATCATAAAATTATGGAGTAGCAGATATTGAATCAGTTACAAACATGTCTCTGTGACGAGCAGTGAGGCTGTAAAAAAGAAAGGCATACACAACGGTATGTACCTTGAAAGAACCGAAGCAGGAATGTTGAAAACATTTAGATGGTGGTAAAAATGCTTTAGTTTCCTACACAGTTCCAGCCTTCCATTAACAGCGAGCATGCTGTTGGTTAGTGTGGGATGGGTGAACAACGGTCAGATAGCTCGTGTTTGCTCAGCATGCTTCATGAATGTACACTGAAGTGTGGAAATCCACAAACATTATTTCAACTTCTTCATAGCAATCTGCATGCTTTGATCGTTCATAGTAATTGACGTGATTTTCCACAAAACTATGACATTCTTTCTGTCCAATCCTGTATTTCCCCTATGAAGGTAGATGCTAATGAATTAATTGTTGCAAATGAATGTATTGTACTGATATTCTTGTGCGTTTACAAATTTCTCATTGAATAAAGGAGTAAGCCGACCTGGCTACTTGGAAAATAATTAGAGCTTTGAAAACAGCTAATGGAGGAATCATAAGAGTAATATGCAATTCTACGAGTTTTCTAGATGTCGTATAAAATGCCTAACCCGAAATAGGTAGAGAAATCTGACATAACCAAATGTCGTTTGGTATGCAAACCGAAGAAATTTGCACCGTATGAATTATTCGATTAGATGTGACGTGAAAGTAAGTTAAACGCACATTGTTGAAGCAGTTACGAAAGCATCCATTTAGGTATATTGCGTTCACTGCATGATATCTCCCAAGTTTCGCAAACGATACGTTTTCCGTAAAAAACGAAACATCAGTGAACAACAGACTTGCTTCTAGGGGACACAAATTTCACGTACGTTCTGTCTCGGTAACTGAATTGAAATTGCCAAGTGGGTTGTAAGATTACTATCGCAGATAAATTGTTCACGTTTGACCGTGGTAACAACCACTCTGTCGCACGCTTCGGTGAAAGGCACGAGGAAAATGAGCCATAACGAAGTTCCGTTCATCATATCTTAGTTTGGGACGGTGAGCAGATGAGGCCCAGCATAAAGAGAGACGCCAAGTTGTAATTCATTCATGACAACATGACGCATATATAACAAAACATATAGGCGTCATTTTGCTGATGGTTTTCGCAATCATCAGCCTTCCCTTCACGACTGTTGCTATCACAAAGACTCTCAGTCGCTTCGACCAGATGACGCACGTTTTAAAAAGCAATGGACCTCATCCATTGTACTGCGTTCTGACGATCTATAGACAGCATTTATGCACTTAATTTGCTGCGTGTAAACGGTGAGTCAATAGCTCGCGTCTAATCAAACCTTCTGTTCGCTACTGTGTGAACCAGTGGTGTATGTTACTCAAAACCGCCTATTGTTGTCAGGGTGTTATCAGTCTCAGTTTGTAAAAAATTAGGTCAGTTGTCACAATTGGGGAAAAAACCTTACATTGCCTCATTAATTACATTACTCAACAAGCACCCTTTCCTGGAAAGTAAATGGGAAGTTGTACACTGCGCATGCAGGTTAACAAAATGAGAACGCTTGCATCGAATCAACCTTTGTTAAACTGACCACACATGGGATGAACCGAGTTTCAGACAGAATCCGAACACATGGAACTCCGAAATGTTAAAGTAATCTGCGATGCGCCTATTCTCTTTCGCCAGACAACATCCGATGATGAAAAGGAAGTGATCACTATTCAATCTGTTTGTTCGCTCAAGCTTCTCTCCAACGTAGCACGCCTTGCTGCTTTTATTCACGTTGTGTATATCCCAATCTTCTAAAACTTTTGCGGAACTCACGTTGCATAGCATGTATTATTACAGTCTCGTTGATCTGCGTTCACAACAGTGACTGTTCATGTCAATCGGCTCCGTGTTTACCCGCATGAGTGATAGTTAAGTTGCAACCTCCCATTTTCAGTTATGTTCGGTAGTGCTGTGAATGTTCAAATAACAACTCACGTCCGTTTTCTAAAGTACTTGTTCTTATCGATTACGTTTGAATTAGAACGATGCACACTGGTGTCTAAATCCGAACAGGTATCTACTCATAGACATAACCTTGTGCAGCATAATCACATACACATTGGAGACACACTGACTAAGGAACATACGTCGAGTCTGAATTAGATTAGGTATCCGAGCATGAGTTCCTGAGTACATGCTTCCTGCGCAACGTTTTTCCCAGATTGTTAGTAACATCAACCAGAACTGAGTGAGTGTGGCAGATAAATCCATACGAACTTGAGCATCGAGTCGAATTTCGTCATCACCGTATTGCGAATAGTGAATGGTTTGGATCACCGTGATTGGTTGGGTGGATAATGCAATCAATAAAAGTTCGCTGGCGTCCTTTATTAAAATGGTGTTTAACCACATTTACGAAACGTTGAAGGAATTAAGTACACCGTGTTCCACAACATCCATGCGCAAAAACCATTTGCTCTCCCAGAAACCATTATCAAATGGCAAATTATTGCACCCTTGGACGACAATTACTCGATGCCAGAGATGATTTATTTAACCACTGATAATTCACTGGAGGAACGTATTTGGGATTAAAGACGTAAATAAGATTTTAGAGAAGAAAAATGCTGCCCACGAATGTGTTGTGATGGTTCATCACAGATATATTTTATGTGAAGGATGTGTACGCGTTCATAGCAATATCGGTAGAACGGCGGAAGTGCGGAGTAAGCGGGTGAACGATATTGAAGGGAGTAATACTCTCATTCATCGGATAGCTTGTTCAGAGGCAAAAATTCCGTGATGTACTTGTTTGTTTTTTGACGACTGGCAGCTGGTTACTATAAACGAGAACTTGTTTACATGAGGCGACAACTCACTATCAAGACGACTGGGGATGCAAGATTGCAAACTTGTGAATCAATGCTGCGCGTGCTAATTGGTGTCCACATTTGGAGTATGGTTCCGAATAGCACGTGGGACACGTCACCCATCTCTGTAGAAGAAACGTCAATGAGGGTGTCAAATGAAGAGTATCTTTTCAGATGTACCTGGATACGTCCATCAGTATTAATCGTGATATTCGCACGTCGTTGATTGCTAACATGCAGTCATCTAATACCCGCGAATTTTGCGTCCACAGCCCATAAAACTCATCCCGGTTATGAGTGGGTGAAACATCGTGTATCCCATTCATCAATCAACCATTGTCTCGCTCGTAAATATACTGTATGTGGATGGCAATTTTCTGCAATCCACAGGACTCCAATATTCCGAAGAATTTGAGAGTATTTTGCTGCGTATATTGGAAAACAGCCTGAACAATATAAGCCATGACTGATGTATTACTTTCGCACAATGATTCGAATTATCTTTTCGAACATTCCTTAAAAGACATATGACTGAATATGAAGGCTGAATATTTCGCGCATATTCGCATACTGAAATTAGCGGTTGGTTTTGCGTGATTGGAAATACCGACATTGACTGAAGGACACAGGGGGATCAACGATCGTTGGGCAACCCAAAAATGGGTTACGAAATTTTGTAATGCGGTTCCGGCTCCCCATCTACACGTGAAGATTGACGTTAGCGCCCTCTATATATCCGTTCAGCGACTACCTAAATTTGTTCCATCCTAAATGTTATACAGGCAATATTGTAACTGCTAACAAAGAAATCATTCAGTGCTGATGATTTCTGCATCCACAGTTCATGCAACACAGCACTATGTGTTCTGTTCATCAATCAACAGTCATTTCCGTCATATCTACGCCGTTTGTATTGCGCAATTCATAAGAACGGATCGCAGACACAAATTTGACAAAGTAACGTTGAAAGAATAGTTAGATGATTAGGACATACAAGTTATCAGAAAGCGGACATCGGCTCACATGAAAAGTCATGCACGTTGTTGACAGAAGGCTGTTTATAAGTTTTTAGACAGATTTTGTTATTTCTGTCAACTCATCCTGCACTACATGAATACTTCTAACCACGCTACACACCATTTCCGTGTTGTGTCAAGCGGCGCAATCTTCGTAGACAAGATCCGTCCGGTGCTGCCGTGTACGATTTGGCTCGTGTCACCGTGTCCGATACGACGTGCTGTGTCATTACTGTTCCAAAGTTTCGGAAACGTGGACGTTTGTAAGTGACCCTTTTGACCTATCGTTTCGACAGTGTTTGTGATCAACTACAGTCCCACGCCAGTTACGAGGTGATGTGTACATGTGTTTGGGCAATTGTGTGCATAACTGTATGGTACAGACATCACCTGTGTCTGACCCACTGGACTTAACAGCCGTGTTGGGTGCATAATGCACGCACTCAGCTGACAATCGAGATAACGTTACATTTCAGAATGTATGGTGAGAGGTCGCGAGTTGTCGAAACGCGTTGATGTATGAAATACGATGTGTTAATGCGGTTTTAAGTGCAACCAGACAAAGATATGCCAGTGTTCAAATCCCTAAAATTTCTGCGTAGGAGACTCGCAATCACTCCATCCAAAGTTTCGAAATTCAAGAGAAATAAGGTTACACAAGAGTTAGATGAATGACTACAGCGAGCGTGGCTATGAAATTTTTAACGAACATGTCACAGTCTCAAACATGCATAGCGTAATCTGATGTTTATCACTGGAATGCTGCAGTTTTGTATATCGCCAACCTCGGGTTTATTCACGAACGATATGTAATTTCTCATCGTACTCACAGAGTTCGCGTAGATTGCGTTGAAAGTGAGGTCGGTTTCGATTGACGTATCAAACCACCCTCAGAATATCGTCTCTCATAACGAATTCATCCTGTTTAGCAGCCTGGCGTTTAAATTGGGGCTGATGCTGTTGAACCCACGTACATATTTATGTGTGAGAAAATTAAGTAACCGGAACGGCAACACGCCAAATCATGCACCAAATTGATGAGAATTATTAGGTTGAATCTTATTTCGTCCACATCGACAACTTTTGGAACGAGCGTTGGTTCATTTCTTTGAAACAATACGACATCGGTCGCTTTGTTGTGGAATTGAAGACGGCGGATTTCGGTTATTGTTCTTTGTTGCACAAATGGAGACATATTGAGGATTTCGGACCATCATTCTTATACCAATGTGAGGCAGAATTCGACAAATGACGTACTGTGTTCAAGAACATCCAAAATTCAGAAGTCATTATTTGGTGCACTTGGTTCATGTACAGTGATCCCAGTTGTCATATGGGTTGCTCAGGATTATTACATTTAGAGCGAAACAACAGCAGTGGAACTGCGCATCGGGAATGATTTCCGCTGAAAAACTTGTCTCACCGGAACATGGTACACGAAACGATCTGAAGGGTGAATGCACCGTGTTCCATAGAATACATGTCAAAACCTAATTTGCCCTCAGTATCGCTTTTCACAAATATTGATATCTGCATCATTAGCATGAATCAGTTGCACTGCTCCGAAGGATCTGCATACATGAGTCGAATCATTGCATGAGAAATCGTTGGCTGTTTGTTTACAAGTTCGCTCCCATTATTTATCATTCGGCTGGATAGGAATACAGTGTGAACTTCCAAACTACCAAGCAATCTGCATTAACTAGTACCAACGGATATTTGCTCATGTTGATAATGTACGATTTAAATTCATTCTTGCGTTTAAAATACCATGTTAGTAGGTTCATGTTCAGCCGAGCTCAGTCGTGAACGCTGCACGCCAGCCATGACTGTTGCGGAATAGTGAGATCTACTATTCCAAGTTCTTTATTGGCCGCGCATCTCTTAATTTCTGCGGAGCTTCAACGAAGAACCACCCAAGATTTTATTCAAAGCCTCCCATCGCAGCATGATTGTGTTCAAAGAGGTATTATGTAACTGCAACAATCCTTCTTCAAAATTGTTCTAAAAGTTCCTGCTAGAACTTTCACATCGCACTATCTTGATTCGAACTAATTTTGCTGAATCGTGTCAAGTATATTACGCAAAAATTAAAATCAAGTAGTAGAAAAACAATTCGACTTACTAAGTCAGTTCTTTCCAAGTATGAGTAAGGAGAGAAGAAGTTCACTAACACTACCAGGGTAACGCTAAGTAAATTAATAATCTCTCTCAAACACACGTAGTGAGGGCTGCAATCGTATAAAAGTACTTTTTCCGGCAAATTGATGTCAGCGTTCATTCTGGTGCGCGAGAATTGCAGAGAATTTCAACGAATTGCAAGTCTGGTAGTTTTTCTCGAGCACATGACATATAATGCATGAAGCTGATGTCGTGTATACATCATGATTGGCCGCATTCGCGCAGATTCCAACAAGTTAGCTGCCTCGGTTGCACACCCACTTAGACAAGTGCTTTACCATCCTGACCTTCATATACCTCTATATCACTCCCACTTAGTTGGAACTGCAACCACGGAAATATTGGCACACGCAGTACGAGATGATGAAGAGAAACAGGTGGTCCTTGATGGTTGGCATTAACAATTTGTTGATGGCGAAACTCAGAACAGCTTTAGCTGCACAAAACCTAGTATAACAGTGGAGAGTGTCACGTTTTGCACACTATGTTCTATTTTAAAATTCTGATTGTTATTCACGTTTTTCGCTGTCATCAACTTCACGCATACAGCCAACGTTTGAACCAACTTAATCGAACTAATCGATAATCAGCAAATACAACTCACTCACTTCTCGGTTCGCGAGCCTTGTGTTCTCTTTGCGTTCGGGTCGCGGGTGCAGGGAATTTTGGAGAGTTAGAAGCTAACGGAATCAAGCGACTATTGCGGCAAAGTTCCTTATTTATCTATCATTGTAATTACCTCAGTTGTTGACCTCCAAGATTAATTAAGAACGACACGACGGATTGTATCTGTTGGATACTGCATTCCATGTAGTGCAATTCTAAATCAAAGTACTTTAACGAACTGTTGTGAGTTGATCGTTTCCATTTTTATCACCTTTTTGATCTCGTGTACATACTTGAATTTTGTATAGAGATTAGATGCACTACAAGAGTAATTGACTTTTCAGAAGTTAGCAGACATCGTCTCCCTTAAAAATAAGTTAAATGAATATAGCTTCCGGTTCAACTGAATGGAGGGGTTGGCTGTTGAAATGTAGTTTTCTGAATTCTTTTATAAACCAATGCCGATTGTAGTTTGCTTTTAGTGTGTCTTCAAGACGATAATACACTCCGTCGTTTGTATCGGCTGTGGATATCTTCCTGGCTGGAGCGCATGAGGTCCTCAATAAAGTCCATTCGTACTCAACTCGAACAAAGTCCATCGTAAATCGTGGGTTCGCGTGGCTACAATTCAGCTCTTCCACTAATGTTTCGACCTGTTGTTTACTGTCGGCGAACAGGATAATTTCGGCTACACACCTTCGATAAACCGCTCTCGCTAAGATATGTTGATCCATTTTGCTCTCAGTGTAGGCGACTAAAATATCCGCGAGGTTTGGATGTAGAGAACTTTTCATGGCCACCCTATCCACTTGCTGGAAACGTATCTCGTGAAAATGGAATTGAACATATGCTTTTGGAATACCGTGTTGTTAGGTTCCTGTTTAGCGGGGCCCAGTCGTAAACTCCACATGCCAACTATGGCTGTTATAGAATGGCGAGGCATAAATTATCATGTTTCACGGCCGTACGTATTTCCCGCCGTGTTAAGGTGCAAGCGCAACTCCGGAGTGGTTATGTTTAATAACAGGGCACTCTGGATATATCTGAACGTTGAAATGAGGATGAAATAAAATGAGCTAGTTTGAAATGAATCACGATTCGATTTACGGATTTGCCAGTTGAGAAGTAAACATACAACATAGAGATATTACCAACCGTTTAACATAAGCTTATTTGCCGCAAACGACTGACTGGCGTTCGCACAGACACTGCATGAACAGGAAAGCTACCATTGATTAGGATGTATCTTATTACAGGGAAATTGAGATCGATTTATTGGATGGTTCATTTGGAGGCAAAGATTTTTTGATCTAATTGTCTGTTTTGTTACAAATGAAGGTATCTTTCAGCGGAAATGCGTTAACGCACAGTGGGAATGTATGATCAAAACGACTGGGTAAGTAGGATTGCCAAACTTGTGAATTCACGCTGCGTGCGCTAATCGGTGTCCTATTTTGAGGTTTGTTTTGAAATAACATGCCAAAGATATAACATAATTAGCATTACTACGCGCCTGTGGATTTGCCAATGATTATCACATCATTAGACGTTGTTGCTTCATACAGCCATTGAAACAACCTCACAGGTACGAGGAATTTGTCGGCAAATTTCCAACATCGACGAACACCATACCAGCGTATTGTTCATTGCTAACGCGAAACCATTTAACGTTGAAGTACCTTCACTTCCACAGCTCACGCAAACTAACTGAGTGGTGAGTGCGTCAAACACAATGTACCCTATTAACCAATGAACCATTGTTTCACTCGTGAATGAGATCTACTTGAAAGGTACTTGTCAGGCGCATATAAAATCAAGAAATTCGGCAGTTCTGTGTTAAGTGATCTTATCATCCTTAAACGAAACCGCTTAACTGACTATTCTCCCGGATTTAGATTGTCCGTTTGCATTCAAACAGAAGTTCACTACCGTTTTAGTGAGATTAACAGTTTGTGCAACTCACACTGATGAACTGAAATTGACCATGTTTTATTGCAAATGAAGGACACATTATCAACTTTCGCTGCTTCTTACCACAACAGAGACATCCTCCACAATGTGATTGATTTGCTGAGAAATTTTGCCATTGCTGAACATGATACCGGCGTGTTGTTTAACGGTAACGAGAATCCATGAAACGCTGACGATTAATGCATTAACAGCTTATGCATCCCGGCTCAGTGGCAAGTGTAATTCACGCAGCATATTCCATTCACAAGTCAGACATTGATTCAGTCGTATGTAAGCAGTATTTGGTCCTCAACTGGCGGAAGCAGATCGCCTCGGAAACTTTGACAGAATTAATTTAGGTGGAAGGTGAATCGACTAGGATCATGGTGGAGGACTGGTTAACTGACTGGTATTTAGGTGTGGATAAACGATTAGCATTCGATAAATCAAGGTTGAACGATTTGCTTGCAGACCAAACTACTCATAAAAGAAATTCAGTTAATTCGCACTGGACAACAGTTGAGTCAGTGAGTTCGGAAGTGTTATTCGACAAAACATTCTTGAAAGCACATACATAGAAACATACACAAATACAGTTTAAATGCTTGTTTCCACCATCATACTGCAACGTGCTTGATGTGTGTTAACGGCGAAAAGTTCATTCTCGCATGTGAGCTCGGTATTCATGTCGTCATATTTGCGAGCATAAAACGCTAGCATTTGACGTACTTCACACAAACGCTCATGTTTGTTGATGTGATACACTCAGCTTTTTCTGTGCACAACATCAGAAATCCAGTGTGATTATGCGAGGTGGTTTTAACTGAACCGCATGGTTGCTGGCTGTATGCTGACACACGAGTCTCCTTGTTAGCTGACACGTTGAGTGGTGACATGAACAATGTTCTATACGGTAAGATAATGCAGGCGTTTCGCTGGTTATACATTTCGGAGAGTGATAGTTCGAGATGAATGTCATTCTGTATCAATCGACGGAAGCTAGCTGCTAGACCTACGGTTATATTGTTACTTTTCCAAAAATAGGCTAGCAGACATCTGAGGCACGATGTTACTACATCTGATAAACGATGCTCTAAATGTTTGTGTCTGTTTGGAATGTAGGCCGGAATCAGGTAATACCTTCAGCATACGTCATGAATTGCCCATTCGGAATGCTTGTGTTGCTTATATTTGAGGTGAGGTGATTATATTTTCGGAGCTCTCCAAAAGCCTCACTGAGATTGTGACGAATTTCAAATCCCTCAGTGGAATATCCATCTTACCCTAGAACCAGAATCACCTAGAGTTATAGCTTTCATAGACGTACTCATGTCTTCTCGCGAGCTTAGCACGATACAACGGAGGGTGTATTTTGAGGCAATTTTCAGGGAACAGCATTTGTAATATCGAGCGAACCAAAGACAACCGATTGAGAATAATGCAACCAGTAGACAAATAGTAAATTGTTTACCTGTAAGTAAGCGAATACAACTACGAAACGATAACAGAGCGGAGCGACAAGCGTGCACGTAGTGGGGTCGTACGTTTGAGTGCCTGAATACTTGTCGGTTTCACTACTCGTTCAAGCAAATGTTTTAATACTTAAACAGTTGAGAACAAAAGAGAACAAATGGCAATCGCAACTCTAACATAGATGGCAATAAGGAATAGGGTCGCCACAAAACTCGCCTTAGAACACAACCACTGTTAACGTCGACAATGTTGCAGTGTTTCAGTTAGCCGTTACCGTCGACACGAGCATGCATGGTCCAAATTACTCCTGTCACACCGCTCGCGTCTACGGCCGTTGAAAGACGGAGGGAGAACAATTAGAAGTGATTCGGGGGAGCAATCATATGCAAGCAGGGGACTGGGGTTCCGGCCAGTTATACTTTACCTGATAAGATAATAGCCGTGTTCGCGTTCATCGTAGGCGGACCTTGCAGAATTTCTAGTTTCTCGGCGTTCACTCAAGAGGCGCGGCCTTAGCGTCTAGATTAACTGTCACTATCTAGAATATACAGTACCTATTATTGGGAAACGATAACTTTCCCGGGCTCCCACGTGCATTGTGTTTAAAAGAATGGAGCATTCCTTAATTTTCTTTCCGTATTCCTTTTTTGTAAAAAAAATCTTGTTCATGGCGCTTAAAGTTGATGGGACCATCTAAAATCAATTCAGTAAGAAAATGCAACGATGACAATAAAAGCTATATACGGTAGACGGGTACAAAGTCTGCAAAATGCACCGGCCTCCGCAACTCTCAATGACGTCTGCTGTGGAAACTTGGCTCCGTCGAGGCAGGCGTAGTTGCAACCAAGCCCGAATCTGTACGAACGTTAGGCAATGCACTAGCTCTTGTGGATGTCACTGGTCGTGATTAAAAGGGCCACATGAGGCACCTCTAAAAACGCTCGATTCAGTCTGTCGTTAGATATTACCTCGCGTTCACCCTTGCGTTCCAACACGAAAGTCTTACCGTAGCGAGTGATTACGCGGAATGGACCTGTATAGGGCGGGTGTGAAAGTCGCCAAAGAGTAACCGCACGCACCACAATGTAAGAACAATTTGATAGACGAGGAAATACGTGCGTTGGCGTCGTCTGTTTCGCTTGATGGGGTTAGTCGGAGTCGTCTCATGTGCTAGGCCAACCGCTGGCCGTAATCCAAAAAGCTGATGTGTCCCGCTGCGCGTGAGGCAACCATCTCTCTGGGTAAACGTAAGGAACATTCACAGATCAACTGGGCGTGGGTGGTGTGCATGTCGGCCTTTAGCGTGTTTCGGATACCTAACAAGACTAATGCCAGAACCTTGTGCCACGAAGGGTTGTTGCTAGCGGATAACGCACTTTTTAATTACCGATGGAAATGTTCAGCTAACCCGTTGGATGCCGGGTGGTAAGTCGTTGTGCGAAGTCGACTACAGCCTGGTGCGTTGAAAAATGATTCAAAGGCTAAGTCAAAGTGGGACTCACGATCGGTGGTCACTACGGTGGGACAAGCAAACCGGACAACCCAACGTTCCAGGAATGCTCGTGCGAAGGCTTTCGATGAGCAACTCGTAATGGGTAAAGCTTCCGGCCCATGGGAATGTCCAACTACACACGTGAAGATATACGTATACTTATTTGAGGGTGTCAAAGGTCCTATCAGGTCAACATGCACAAGATAGAGACACTCGTCGGGGGCTGAAAAGTCCCCACTGGGTAACGCGCGTGACGATGTATTTTAGACCGCTGGCATTGTATGCACGCTATGGCCCATGTGCGGGCGTCGCGAGTGACATTGCGCCAGACAAAGCATTCTGTGAATATTTTGATTGTTGAGCATATGCCTGGGTGAAACATGTTGTGCAACGTGTCACAAATTCGGTAGTGGGAAGCTAATAGAATAACCGGACGAGGTATTCTTTGTGAAGTGTCACAAATAATCGTCTCATCGGATGACCTCATAAGAACGCTGTGTAGTTTGGAGGAACTGAACCGACGAAATTGTGCCACCTCGGGATCGTTGTCCAGTGCAGCTGCGAAGGCTGCCAGATCGATTAAGTTGTTTGCCGTGCTTGTTATAGCATTGATCCGCGAGAGAGCATCAGCGACTGGGTTCGCATCGCTTGAGGTGTAAAGGATATCGGTCGTGACCCAAATGATATAATCCAGATGTCGGGTTTCTCTAAAAACGTACCTGTCGGTTGTCGAGCGCAGAACTTACGTTATTGGTTGATGATCTGTGAAGACGATGGAGTTCCTGCCTTCAGGGACATGTCGGAAATGGTGGATACCGAAAGCACTAAACCGAGACTCACTTGCTTGTAAACGTTCAGAGAGAAGAGGCTAGAGGGTACCTGTCATCACCGAGCTCCTCTCGCTGGATTACTCCAACAGCCACGTCTGATGGATCCACAGTTAGCGCTAAGGGGGCGGGAGGATGATGGAGTGACAAAGACGCTATGTTGGCGACAGCTGTTTTTAAGTTAATGGAGGCTCTTTTCTGCGGCCATTGTGAACAAAAATGAGTACAACTGTTACAAATATAACAGTTGACAATAAAAAATTGCTGATGAGTAGTCGGG
>JTDE01001139.1:142320-153024 GCA_014338405.1 Paragonimus skrjabini miyazakii
GCTGCGTTCTTCTTGTGTCTAAGAGAGATCCACATCAAACCAACGTATACGTGAAAGAGAGCCTCTTATGTGAGGGCAGCCTATATTGTTCTCCGTTTTGAAATCCAATCTGGTATTTGATTCTCATCTACTGAGGAATTGTTCCAGTTAAATATTAATGGTCTATGCTAATTGGAGTCTGGCAGGTTATGATTTTAGTTCACCAGTCATTTTTTCATATCTTCTGTTCACCAGCCGCTAGCTTGATTGCTAGGAACCAAAATGAACTCCAAAACGTCTTAACGCGGGACAAAGTATCCATTTAATTTGGGCCTCCAACCATAATGACTTCTGCACAGCGATGGTCGACATTTCATAGGGAATGATCTCGATATCACGCTCTTGACGATAGAAGTATAACACAAGTCATCTATTGCGCATAGTTGAGGCGAGGTAATTATGTTGGCGGAATTGTTCTTACCACTATGCTATCATCGCTCGTGTTACCAGGAATAATTTCGTGAAAAGACCAGCCACACGCTGCATAGACCGTCTGCGCTCAAAGTTGCTGCAATCAATTTTCATTGTTGACATGTCGTGATCTCGATCATACGCCTGACCTGCAAGGCAGGCTATAGCATGAAATCCGATAAAACATATGTTATAACACAGGGCAATAAAAATGCACATTTATTCGTAAGACTGACGTGTGTTTACAAGGATTCGGAAGCATGGCGTTGCAATATGACTTGTGGGTATACAAAACACACCGTTATACCGTGAAAAGGATGAAGTTGAAGAGAGTCATTGCTGAGCAAATTGATGACCGTTATCTTCGCGGCAAAGCAAGAATGTAGTTCACTAAAATCGCTCACCCGTTGCAGGCTTTAAGTAGATGATGTCACCTGTGTGGTAGGTGGATCTGGAAGCCTCAGTGTTAAACTCACGCAGTGCAACTCTCGCCGTAACATATTCATTTCACCCTGGAACCCAAATCACCCGGATATATAGCATCCCTAAACGTACTCATGTTTTCTCTCGCGACGATGGCAGGATATAAAGGGAGGTGTATCGTAAGGCAACTTAAGCGGAACAACTTGAAAGCTTTAATAGTTTCGTACCACTATGAAAAAGTAGGAACCCAATCCGATGTCTATTGGCCGAAGTCATGATAATTTGCGCGAGCTACAACATTGAAGAGAAATGACAGATTATATTTATTACAGTTGTAAATTGTTATCCGGAGCAGTAGGTCCCTGGAAATATGCTAGGAAGTGCCAAAATCTACAAACTACATACTGCAGACAATAGGTTTGTCTAGTGATGATCTCACTGAAACTGTAATCAAGAAGCCTAATGCAGCATTTAAGAAAATATTTTTCACAGCTCAACTACGCGTTCAATTCACCTGCACACAACTATTGTGCTCCTAGTTGAGTAACATTTCTGTGTATAGCGTTTCGTTTGTTACAGTGGAACGAGCTAAATAGGCAGCGCAACACGGCGATTATCAGACTGCATTTTGGAGCCCCAAATTGTGTAGCTGATGCGGGAATCCATGAAGCTATGTTTCTTTGCGTCCGCTAAGCATTTAGTTGAGTCACACCAGCTGAAAAACCAGAACGATTCGGTCAGGTCATTTCGACGAACAACTGGAAACCAAAACGGGTCAACCTGTACATACCGTCAACTAAGAAAGTCATTGCAGTTTGCTCACATCAACTACCGTTATGCACGTAAAACGGTCAGTCCAGATATCACGCCTCCCATGGCTGTGGAATCAATAGTATTTGTATGTCCTGCACCATCACTGAGTCGTTAGCTCCAAAAGCCACCTTGAGATATCCCTCACCAATCCGCGGTGGACGAAGGAAATGTACAAAATAATTGCCTGCACTGGGCACTTAATTGCTAGTGATATCATATTCCATCATATGTTCCACGCAACCCCGTCTTTTGGTTTGAGTACTGCTTCAAGGGCACGGTCATAGGGATCGGCTGCTATGATCACCGTTCCTTCTGTCTGCGAAAGTTTCACTATCAGTTGGTGCTCCTTCATCATTTATTGTACTCACATGCACTCTCTTGGCGTCCTCTGTCCATTCAAAATGCCTGTCTTTGCGTAGAAATTCGTCACGCCTGCAGTGTCATGTTTGACGGAAAACATTTGTCCTAGCGTGCGCTTAGAATTCGGAAGCACGATTTCTCTAACCGTCCACAGTTTCCTTGGTAGGGGTTTTGTTTCATCTTGGCCCATCTTGTTTGATAGCACCACCAGTGATGTCTGTCCAGGTTGCCCCATTCCGGCATTACTCCGTAATTCGAAAATCTTGTCCCGTTTCAATACAACATCCATATGGACACCATCTTTTCACTCCGTGTTACTGCGTTTCACATTATCATCCCCATATAACGCCAAATTATCCAGTTCGTTTCATCATGTGAACCGTCAGACGTCGAAATAGGAACGGTACTTCTGACAGTCCGGCTGGCACGCGCCTAACTAAGCATTGTTCGCCACCTTTCGCCATTGCTAGTTTTTCGCGATCCGTTCGTATTTGACGACACCCGAAGCTTTCGTACCGTCATTTTAATTCAGTGGAACAAAACTGTTATCCGTGTTCTTTCCACCCAGACTCGCCAAATTTCTTATCGACTGAAACATTTACGAAATGCTTCCACGTTAAATGACGTAGAACGTGAGGCAATATTAAATGTTTATGGCACTGCGAATACGAATATATCAACACCAGAACATATTTACTAAAACCTGGTTCACATACTTCTGCACGTACATTTTACTATGGTAGATAACCTTCCTGGTTTCCCATTTATCTCAAATTGTCTATTTTATGGGGGCAAAATTAAAAGTTCATTGAAATGCTTCCAATATCCGCGTATATTTCTGGCCTCCAACATATATGCCAGGCCAATGATTTTATTATCTCGACGCCCAAATCGACCTCCGCGCAAGACGTCTAAACCGCCCTTCGTAGCGATGCTGGAATGACCAGCTGATGCATAAAACACAACACAATATCACGTTGTACAGATAACTCCCCTCGGTTCCGGGGTGGTATTGGATATTTCTTCTTCTTAAATGATGATCCAACTTTGGTCATCGTGATTATAAACGCGCAATAATAGCTATTAATTGTCTTGATGCAGTCCTTTCGGCTGACTGGAGTGGCTGGCGAGGCAATCAAACGAGCCTCCGGAGCTGAAAAAGGTCAAAGACTTGATAGAAAACTCTTTCAAAAAATCTATTTACCAAGACAATGGGTGATTTCATAATTGTCGACTGCTATTACTAGACTCCGTCGCTGTATCACTGCCGCTGATTATTTGACAACTAATTTGTGGGGATCAAGTAAATACTGTAGGGTTCAGTGATTAGTAACTGTTTTGAATCTAATACCAGACAGATATTTATGCGGTCTTTCGACGTCCGATAACACTGCCAAAGTCTTCTTTTTTGTTGGCAAATTTCCTTTCTCTCTGTAATTCTACAATCTTGAAATAGAAATAATCGGATGTCTCCCCCGTTCCAGAACAACACCAATGACGAAATGGATGCGGCTGTGATTGGCGTAATTTTTTAGGCACGAATGGGGCTGTCGTCGGCATTGTCACCAAAATGTGTATCAATTCTCGCAAATAAATTTCGTTTCATTTTGGTTCACGATCGTGTTTCTATTGTTTGAACTGCGGATAGTGGCACTACTTTCGTCGAAATCTTCGGGATAGAACGAGAATAGTACTGCAAACAGCCGTTCGCTGACTGCGGCACGCTTTGCTCCCTCGGCGATGTATTCAAAACCAGAGCACTTTGTTTATCAGGATACAGCCTGTATTCTTTGTTTCATATATTGCAACCAAAAAAACTCAGCTGTCTTACTTGCAACACAAACTTCGAAGATTTTAGGCTGAGGTTTTTAAAACGGAATCGGTCTAAAACGAAAACAATCATTTATCATGATCCCCTGCGCTGTCAGCATATATGATTGCATCATCTGGATGAGCGTTTGGTCTTGGTACACCGGTGATTGCTTCACCAATCACAGCTTGAGAGATGCCATCTGATACGCGTAATCCAAACGGTGGAACATTGAACTGAAGTAATCTCCAAGGCCTATCAGTCTTAGTGATTGTTTTAGAATTATACTTCAAGGGAATCCGCAAGCACGCGTTCTTCAGATCGATCTTAAAGTATGCATTGCCACCGCTGGAAGTTTTCGTGAAATCTTCGTGCTCTTCAGCTGTCATTGCATAGTGTTGTATGCAGCCTTCATCTATAATCACCACAAATCCTAAGAGATTTGCCATCTTCTCATACACCAACGGTTTACAGCACCTAACTGATTAGTGTACTTGAAAGCTTATACCCTCTTTCTTCAACCCGTTGAGACCAACATTCACATGTTCTCTCATACCGTAGGGCATCGTTTGGCGTTTTATTAAATTGGAATAATAATTACTGTAAATATATCGGTGAGCTGAATCACTCGATCTAACCAAACAGTGCTGTTTTTTGAATATTTGCACTTATCAGTAGAGTGCGTCATACTTTTCCTGCGGGATCGACTGAAATTTTGTTCTCCCGTTGGAGATTGGTAGTCATACCATCTTAATCGTCATTCACCAACGCTGCCATCAGACGCTTTTTTACACAAATGCTCACGTTCGTTATTTTGGTACATTTAGTGATGCTGTGAAAAATTTCAGAGAAACAAGGGGATTGGGAGAGATGATTTCGACGGAATTGCTTGGTTGCTGGATTATTGCTGACGTATCGTTTTTCTGATACGGTACCACAAGCAATGTCGTATATATGCAAGCGTTTAAGTGGATACAAACTTGGAAGGATACTTTTGTGAAATGACCGTTGTCCGTTATTTGTCCAAGGGAGCGATTTGGTTTGTCCACGATTATAATGATGAAGATGGATTGGAGTAGTACATAGCTGACTGTGCCCATGATAGATGCGAATAGGCGATTAGCGAGTGCGATATTTGGCTTGTTTCGAGGAGGTCTTCATAAATTGCGCGAATGTTGCTTGAAGGGACAGTTATTCATTTCCTGTTCGGTAAATCGGACATATACAAACCATATTATTTCGTGTGAAGTAGGTCCACATGCTTCTGACAAACGATGATACTATACCATGTCGAAATGGTTAAGCGTTTTATCTGATCTGGTTGCAAACCAAGCTCATCTATTGCAGACAGTTTGCATTAAAAATGAGCAATGTCTGCAGTTGCATTTCAAACATATGTGTTGCGTAAACTTCTAAGTAACAGAAATGTACATAACTTTAAAGCATATATGGAATAGTCTGTCATACGAGAGTATATGACATTGTACTCGGTTCTAAAATCCACTTCTGGGCTGCAATATAGTTTACAGAAAATGTTCGAGTGCAACATCAGTGATCTGTTTTGATAGGAAACAGAAGTGAAATGTATGTGGGCCCTCAGTTCTACAGCCAGATCGTCAAGTTTTCCATTCACTACTTTAACCCCTGTTTGCGATGAATCGGAATGAAATCCAGATTGCATTGCTGCAGGATTGTCCCCCTCTGGCATGAAACCAGTGGGTTAGTGAAATTCGGAACCATGGATCTGCAACTAACGTATAACTCAATGTCATTCTAACTGAAAAGCATAATAAACTCCGTGGACTGCAGCTCACAGATTCATTGGATCTGTCCACTAAATGTTTGTCATAACGTTATCGGCGGCAGAAATACACTTCCGTCATTCGTAATGGGGTTTTTCATAGGAACCCTTGGAATACACTGACCTCCAGCAGTTGTTGTAATACCTACTGGTAAAAGGTTCCAATGGGATATTGATGACCTATCTTGATTGGAACAAACGTTTACTTTCAAGTCGCTTCTGGGGATTTAAAATGATTATTCACAGTAACGCTCACTCAGACAGTCGAAGTAAAGAGACTATCTTCCACGTCGGAAACTGCCAGCAGAGGCGATCAAATGAATTTTGTTATAAGCGGTACTGTTTTTGGGAAATTTCGGTAGAAGTGCTATCTCGTCTTGAGTCTGGATGAACCGGAGGCAGAAATCATCCAGCAAACAGGAGTTCAAGATGCATTAATCGAACGTCGGTCCTCAAGTGGTCAGTAACTTACGGGATATTAACTCATTTGGACAATCCGGTGCAGATAAGGGCGAAGGCTTGTCAAAGAATACAAACGAGAAACGTTTTGAGGAATATGCAATGAAACTTATAAGGGGACGGAATCGATCATTTTGTGTGCAACTGTGGCACAAAATTCAACACCATTTTCTTACTGCACAAATCAGAGAGGTTATAGTAATTATGCTACCGGCTTTCCACAAACACACCGACCATTTCTCAGCAAATCAATTTTTAGGCATTACTTGAAACAAAAAACGAAAACCTTTGCTGACAAACCTCAACCCATCTAAAACCGGACCACCTTGCCACATTGTCTTTTTGTGCGAATCCGCAAAAGCCATCGGAGAGTAGGGCACTGTGGAGTCCCTACGTGACTTGGTCAATTGTTAGGCCTGCAGACAAATAAGCCATTTCATCAGTAACGATAGAAGACACACGTAGCGACATGTTAACAGTTCGTTTACTCTCTTCAGTCACGAACGTAAAACATCGGAATATATAGGACATGTGGATAGCAGAAACAATAGAATCAATCAACGACCGGGTTTATACAAATCGAGGACTGTTATCAGTTCCAGGGCAGAAAAATTGCGTCAGTATCATTTTCCGCCCAGCTGCTTTGAGGAGTATTCTCTATCAAGATTTTCTATTAGATCGAATTTACCGTACGCGCGAAACATGAGTTTACGTGCGCATTCATCGGATGGTTGTGAAAGTTATTGCGTGTAAGGTTGGTAATCAATTCAACCAAGGTTTCTAATGCGAGATAGGGGGATGTACAACGAGGAAATAAATGAAGAGGGTGAGCGTGGTCACCAGCTTTGTAACAAACGCAACACAGTCACCAAACACCCCAGCCAAGAAGCTTCCGCAACATGCACCCCCACAGGTTTATGAACATAGTACTGCAGATATGAATTTCCCCATGGACTCAGATAGTCCACTTCGAACTTATTCTAGCACGTTGTCCAATGTTTCAACAGATGCCGAGAGTTTGCGAAGATTGCGCTAGAAATTAAATCGGTTTAAATAGCAAATCCGAAGCTTGCTCAAGAAATGGGCCCTCACAAACCGATTCTTCATTGCGTGAAGGTAAATCAAACAAGTTTAAAAGTGATGTGGTGATTGTCACTGAACCGATTTCTCATTACTGTTGTTTTATTACATTGCTGACTACAAGTTGCACAATTGCGCTCGAAGAATAAATTACTGGCTTTGCCTAGTTCGGTCGTTATTACTATTGCGTCGAAGCTAGCTCTGGGGTTGAGCTAATTAAACTACTTCATTTATGTATTTCTGGAACCATCTCAAGTGATCATTTTTCGAATGATCAAACAGCTGGATCACACATGCCTTATGAATTGAAACTCATAGCGAAAATACATGTTATTACCCACAGACATATATTCACGTTTGAGCAAGCAACAGTGTCCGAAACAACAACGCGCAAAATCATGCACCGGATGAATAAAAACACTGATATAACCACGCTTCGTTCACAACAACAGCTGTTCAAATATGTGTTCACTCATACGTTTGAAACAGTGCAACATGTGTTAGTATCCTCACTTCAGAATTGAAAACAGCAGATTCCAATGAGTAAGTGATTCTTCATAAATTGACACTCATAGTGAGAATCATCAACAGCCTGTACACACAGCATTCCTTCCCAGTGCAATTTACAATTTGATCATTAATGTAACGTATTACGCACACCTCAGGATTCAAAGTTTGTTATCCGGTGCACTGCTGCATCACGGGTACTATTGGATGCAACATGGGCTGTCGAATAATATTTCATTCGGAGCTTCGTAACTATTCACCGTGGATGGTATCAGCGGCATCAAGTGACTTATGTTCATAGATATATTTTGAGTAGCCAGCGATTGCAACTCTCTGATTATTTCGGTGGATAATTCAAACAATCTGCGATCGTTTATATATCCTTGAGGTTGAAACTACAGTCCGAATTCAACGAGACTACAAACTTTGAACGAATATATATTTGTGGGAGGTGAAGGATTTTGACTGATGCTCCCGCAAGACTCTGATACAGGTTACTTGTGATTTTATTCAGATATACCGGTTGCATTTTGTTTTCGTATGAATACGTTTGCGTTCCTTCACATAAAACACAATAAATTCAGCTGAACCTATCAGCACTCGCTTGATGCTACATGCCTCATTTTCAAACAGAGTTACAGAAAGATCTGGAAGGTAAATATACCATGCTTCAAAAAACCCATTTGCTAACTGCGTTCACTCTCATCATTACGTTCACAAACGTTAATGTCCAGTTTCGGTGTACTATTGCGGAGCGCTATGTCTGTGTTTGTTTCGCTGATGACTTGCGCATTTCAACGGACTTTGGAAGGAAACAGAATTCGTTCGACTGGGATTGATTAATCAAATCGACTTCTCCGCATTTTTGACATGAATTGATCGTACAGTTTTGATACGTCTGCAGACCGTTGGAATTGTATTGTATTACAAACGAATAGTGGCTTGCTTTCAGTGTTGCGAAGAGGAACCTATATCGATTCATTCACTCGTACTTATCACTATCATTCACTGGATAGGCATGGGGTGTGAAATTTAAAACCACTGCACGATCTCTGCTTAGACGGGACTAGGTTTATCTGCCCATTTTGATGACTTACAATTTGACTTCTATTCGAGCGTTCGAAATACCGAAATGTAATATTTATGTTGGGCAAAAGGTAGTCGGAAAGTGCACATGAGAGCTATGGGTTGGTAAAATTGGCGAGACCCATGCTATCACGTTTGAATCCGCTTCACAACGTGGTAAAATGCTTTCGTTATCCCAGAATAGCGTTGTTTAATCATCTTAGACCCTAGAATGCACCGAACAATGAAATGACAACAAAATGGAGTACACCCCATTAGAATGACTTACAGGTTGTTTATGCAAATGTCCCGTTCCGAGGCAAACGTGTGAAGCAAATATATTGGCAACCGTTCGTAAGAGATATATCTGGAGCAAACGATGTCCATACATTTACATACATATCGCGGGAAAACGGAAATTGATATTGTTTTACATCTTAGCGAATGTCTGTTTCACCACATTAGGAGGTTGTTACAGGGGCAAATTTATTGTGAGATAGTTTCTGTTGCGTCAGAAGTGAGAGCTGGTATCAACTAATTTAAGCGTGTTAACGTGCAGTGAGAATATATTATTATGAAGAACAGTCGCAATGCATGAGTGCCAAAAAATGGAATAAGTGCTGCGTGTGCTACTAAGTGTTACCGTTGTTGGTATAGCTTCAGACAACATGCGGTGGATATCACACAAGTACGAGGCCGAGGCTCCAGGGAGTGTTGCAAATGAGGAGCACATTTTTAATTGTTGCATTTGTACAAAAATGAGTTCATCTACGGGTTAGATAAACATGTTCGTCATCTGAAAACGCAACTGCGGTACACGAATATTGGGAAAAAGTTGACAGCATGGTTCGCGGATAGCCATATATTGGGAACATGGTTGCCACAACCTGCCCGGTGATTAGTAGTTATATATAACCGGACTGGCAAAACTAGTACATTGTTGTTGCACGATAATTTGAATAGCGCTTACGAACATGCTGAGAGTGCAATTAACCAACACCTACGCTAAACGTTGCGCGCCGATCTACATACTGCAGCCAGTAATGAGTTTTCAGTTGTTTGGAACAACCAACACTAATTATTTTAAAATGGGAGGTAAACGTTTGCTGGACAACCGAAAAACTGATTGTAAAATTTGTGCATACCGTTCCAGCCGCTCTTTCGAACAGAATAGTTTACGTTGTTATCATTCATTCAAGTGTTTAATCTAAGATTACACTTGATACTTCATATAACTAACACGAACGTTTTGGAAGCTACTGACGCAAGCAATAAAATATTAACGAATTTTGCTACCATAGCCCAAACAATCCAGCGCAGTGGTAAGTGCAATGTGTGCAATGTGGTGATCACTCAGATTACAATTAAGTGTAACCAGTACTGACGGCTAACTTGGACGGCATACAAAAACTCTCTACAGGAAACTGTGGGAAAAAATACTTCCTCGTTTAACTTATATAATCTTATTATAACTTTGATTCTTATCGTACGTTGTCTCACCTGTATTAACCCTTCCTCATTATCCATTAGTGATTGCAGCGTGCTAAGAAATACATATTCTACCCTAAACATTGACCCAATAAAACAAACTGATGTCAAAAATACACAATAAACCCACTGAAACCTTAATTCATATCGTGTGCTATGCTCCTGCATTTAACCCCTCGTAATTAACCATTATTAACTGTTGTACGCTATGAAATATAGATTCTAGCTCAAACATTGACCCTATAAAACGAACTGACTTCAAAACTTTGGACGGAGTTTTAACTATCACGTGATAATCAGTTTAGAACAAGTTGCTGGTTACCCAATTATCGCAGAATGCCATAACAAATATTTCCAAATATTATATACCTTATTGGAAAAACACAAAAGCATTGATAGGGCGTAAAGTTATTGTCAAAAAATATGACATTTACATTAATCATCATAT